>VURO01005804.1:9276-25970 GCA_015108175.1 Pelvicachromis taeniatus
GAGACACACACACACACACACCCACACACGCACACACACACACACACACACACACACACACACACACACACACACACACACACACACACACACACACACACACAGACTCTCATCTTTTCTTCCAGAGGAGGTAGCTGTTTGCAAAGAGGAGTGAGCCCCAGAGGGTCTGCAGCCCTGACACGGAGAAGGTTTCCTTCAGTTTAGTATAAAAACATTAAGATCTACTAAAATAAAGACTTGATGGAGCTACAGATTCAACATGAGAAGCATGTGAGGCATATTTGTGTAATGAGGACAGCTCAGGCATGTTTTTTGTTTTTTTTTAATCTGCGAACGATGGCCCTGAATACAAATTTAATGATAGCTAAAGAAATGGACTGAATATGAAATAACATGTTATCACAAGGGATTCAGTGTGAGAGTCCTGAGTTATGAGTCTGCCACTGGAGCAAGAGGGGACATCTGGACCACCAGTAACCGCCATACTCACTTCATTCAAGTGGAAGCTTTGTGAAACTCTCAGCTGTAATATAAAACAAACCATGAAGACCATTCTGCTCATTTCAAGCTCAGTTTGTCTTATGAAGGGCCCAGAAATCAGTTCCCTCACTATTTAAGCCAACTTTCTTCTGATTGGTTGCCCTTCTTAATCACAAAATTTGAGGTAGTTCTGTGCTTACTGTTGCTTACTGTTGTTGTTACCATTTTTCTTGGTATCTGTACCAAGAAAAATGAAGTCAGTGCCCTGTCTTATCCCAACCCTTTGTTTTGATGGCCAGCTACGGGGCAATTCCTTTGGCAGAAGAAGAAGAAGTGAAGAAGTGTGATGGAGAAACAGGCTTTGTTTTTGCCATAATCTCAATAACCACATTCCTTCTTGACAAATTTATCCAATTTTATCTCAACTCTCATGGCTAATGTCTTGTCAGTCCTCAGTTTCTCAATCAGATCAAGCCTTTGCTTGTTTTTTCACGTGTGTGCAACAAAGTTTCTAAGATTTCCATATTAGGGTTATCCTCATTATAGGAATGAGTTTTAATAGCAGTCTAGACATGGCCAAGCTTTTGTCTCAGAGGGATTACCTGTACAAACACTGACCTCATTATTTGAAACATTGGTTATATTTAATATGAACAGTCACCACTGGAGCAGGAGATATAGTACAAGAAGTAAGCGAATGCAGAATAGATCCATTTTAAATACAACCAAAAAAAATCCCCCCTTGTTCTCGCTCTCATGAAGTCTAGTTAAAACTGCCGACAATCTGCTGGGGTTTCGCAAATGTACACGGTTACTGATCTGAATGGATGTGTTTTAATCCAAACCAAGCAGAATTTATGTAGCCACACCTTAAAACCATGGGCCATAAAGGCACCGATATAGCGTTTGTTCTTTCTAATAGCCAGCAGGGGGCGACTCTGTTGAAACCAGATTTCTTTTTCTATTGTTCAGTTGCAGAAACTAGCTTCCATAGTAAACACCTTCCTGGGGAGTTTGTGGTCTCCTGTCTTTGGGGGGGATAAATGAGGACTATTGGTGGTGCTCAGGAAAGACTTACTGGAATATTTATCCCATCCACATGAGGTCTGCATATCCTTTATGTACTCTGACCTCATTATTGGAGAATTTGTTTAAACACTGCTGTATACGTGACAGGAAAGAAGGAAAAGCAGGAAGGGTGTCCTTTAACAAAATTTCTACAACATTAGGAAAATAAAGCTCGAACTCATGGCTGTTTCGATCCTCTTCAGCAGTGACACTTATTACATTAGTATAAGAAGCCAAAATGCTGATTATTTCCACATGCTACAGCTACACTACAGACCTTCAAACACTTGCTGTTCTTCTTTCATATCAAAAACTCAATTTCTGCTGCTCCATGTTTCAGATATTCAGTGTTGTATGCACGGAGCATGCGTGGAGGTTTTGTTTGAGCAATCTGTGCCTGTTCTTCATCCAACAGTAATGGGAAACCTTTATTATATAAAAGGTAAGTCAAATATCAAGCACCAGGTCACATTTTAATGCTAGATCTTGTGCTAGAATAGACTATGTTAAGGATTTTAGACATTATTAATCTATCCATTTATTATTCTTAATTTTTCTCATTAAAAATTAAACACATATACATACCCATGACTCAGTGATTCCAGATGTGAGAGATGTTGTGCACAGATTTGATAGGTAAATCTGATATGAGGTAACTTTTGTGCCTTCTTGTTTGGGGGGAGGTGACCTATTTAAATACATGTGTCACCTGTTCAGTTTAAGGATATAACTTTCTTAGTGGATTTTAATATTATATTTCTTATATCTGCACATTGAAGGCACTTTCAGTAACTTTAAGGAATCATGTTCATCTGAGCTGTGTTACTATTCCTGATGGAAATCAAGAAAGACAGGCCACAATATCTTTATTATAAATAAGTTAAGACAACACTACTGAAAACAGGAAAAACATCCAAATCCTGGAGGAAGCAATCCCATGTTTCCTTCGTGTTTTTATTGGCCAAGTCTGAGAGACCAAGCAGTCAGTTACAATAATGGAGGTGCAAATAGTACAGTTCAAATTTTAATTAATTAGTATAATTATATCTAATGTCCAAAATATTCTAAAGAAGTCTAGCTACTCAAAAGAGCCAGATATAAATGGGGCCAGCAAGTCTCTCTTGTTAATGAGATGTAGACTCTCAGTGGGATTACCTATATAAATGTTAAATTAAAAAAAGATTAAAATAAATTAAAACAAAACATTAAACATAGCTAACCAAACCAGGGGACATTTCTACAATTAATAAAAATTATGTTAACAAAATGACATCATCAAATGATCAAAAACTTAAGCTTTATACTAGCAAAATATTATAAATGCAAATAGTAGGAAATGCATATACAATAACTAAAATCACAACAAATACTCTCTACCCCCCCCCCCCCCCCCCCCCCCCCCCCTCCTCCCTTCCTCCCATGATTTCACAGCAGGAGGAGGTAGAGCAGCAGACAGGTTACTCAAAATTGGTAATCTTATGTCATACTATGGCAAAAACATTGTAAAAGAAATATTCACACCATCATTAAGAGTACAGTGTCTCGTTGTAAAGTGTACTGGAGCAAATTAACCAAATGAATTGTGTAACTCTGATCTCCAGTTAATATGACTTACAAATCAAAGACTGTGAATCCACTATCGTGTAGGCTTATGTAAACAGACCATTATTTATGTGGCACTTTTCTACTTTTATTTAGCACTTATGAGTGGAAGTGGCCCATTCATGAGCTAATTTTAGCGCTTGGTTTGTCCAGTCTCCAGACTGAAAAGCAGACTGGAAAAGCTGGAAATCAAACCAGTAATCTTCAGAATAGTTTGCTTAGAAGCAAACTATTCTCTCACTTAATCACTAAGTGAAATGTCCCACTTTACCAACAGCAACGGTGCCAGCAGCATTACACTTTGGTGAAAAAGTTTTATTTAAAAAATGTTATTGTATTGAGAAAAACATTCTAAAATGTCCCTTGTTAATTCTTTCTGTTCATCTGACACATGCTTAACATGATCTCACTGTTAGAGGCGAAGAAAACAGACATTATTCTAATATTCAACTGTTTCTGATCTCCAGTTAAATTTCCACTGTGTGAACCTCTCCCATAATCTAGGAACATTTGTTCTGCAGTTCTCAGTAAGCGGATGCTGCTTTTGTTCTAATTAAGATGCAGCACCACCTCCACGTGCATACCAGTATATACAGTTCATACGTACAGTTTCTTTTCAAAGTACCCTAAAGCACACATGGAAATCATATTAATATGTTCGCACTAGAAGTGCAGCTTTCATTGCGCTACCAAGCTGCCATCTCTCTCCACATTCTTCCATTATAATGCGGTCTCTTTCTATTTTCAGTCTGTCCTCGTTGTATCTGCACTCCCCCTGCTCACAGCCGTCCTCCCGCCCTCTCCCATCTCCTCCGTTTATGTTCTCCCCTCATCTTTTCAGCCTCGCTGCTCGATACTCTCTGGCTCCTTTTACCACTCCTCTGCGTGCTCTCTTATTTTCTCTCCCTTCTGTTTCTTCCCCAGCATGTTTATTTCTCTCTCGGTGAAGGAGTGCAGCACTGCAGCACAGTTGCAGGTGTCAGCAGAGTGGATGGAGTTTTCTCTCGGCTTTCTTTGCATGCACGGTCAGCACTGGAGACCATCTCTCAAGTATCCGTCTCTGCTCCTCCTGCCACAGTTCTGCATCCATACCCACAGTTATTACTACCATGACTCTCCTCTCTGCTTCCTCATTTCTGTCTCTTCTACCTTGCACCTAATTACTGCACTTCTACGCCACTCTCAGTCTGGCTTTCTCTGTGTTTGCAGCTGATCTTTGAGAAATTAGATTTCACCAATGTATTCCAAAGGAGAAGGCAATAAACTGTGAAAATGGAGTAGGATGATTTATTGATGAAGACTTGCGTCATTTTTTCCCACAATGAAGTTTGAGAGGGACCCAGTTCTTTATGTCTATCATCACAAAAAACCTATCTGATTGGATTTTAATGAAGCTTTGGAGAGTGATATCTGTCTATGATTAGCCTTGGGCTGCATCACATGCAATATATGACGCATACAGTCATACACATACTCTATGGAATATTTTCTACCTTGTGTACCACTATAAGTCAGTGCCACTTAATCATAGATGGCATATTTATTGTTTTGTTGCCAATTAAAGTAAAATCAATAAAATGCTTTAAGGGTTGGTTCTTACCTCTAACCATGCGGGGCCTTTATAAGTGCATGGAGACAGTTTTTTTGTTTTTAGATATCTGAAAACATCATTAAATAAAAATAAAGTCAACATTTCATTCCAGAAATGATCCTCCTGTTGTACTAAATAATCCATGTTTCATTGTATGCTGATCCAATGAACATTATTTTCATATTTTTCTATAACTGATCCTTTAAATCGTTTAAACTAAATATGGTCATAAGCATTACAGCTAAGTCCTTCAAAGTGCAGTTCTCCTTTTGCCTTCAAAACCACTTTAATTCTTCATGGCACAAATTCAACACGATGCTGGAAACGTTCCCCAGAGATTTTGGTCCATATTGATATGACAGCATCCCACAGTTACAGCAGATTTGTCGGCTGCACATCAATGAGGTGAATCTCCTGTTCCACCACATCCCAAAGGTGCTCTATCAGATTGAGCTCTAGTGACTGTGGAGGACATGTGAGCACAAAAACTAAGATGGCTTGAGTTTGTGACATGGTGCATTGTTCTGATGGGATCAGCCATTAGAACTGTGACATGGACATGGTCAGCAACAATATTCAGATAGTTTGCAGCATTTAAACAATGCTCAGTTGGTGATAAGGGGCCCAAAGAGTGCTGAGGTAATATCCTCCACACCATTACACCACCGTGAGCAGCTTGAACTGTGTTATTTTAGGGTCTTTACCTTACAACATAAAGCACCTTGAGGAGATTGTTGTTGTGGTTTGGTGCTATAAAATAACATGGAATTGAATTAAATTAGAAGGTAGGCTGGATCCATGCTTTACTGTTGTTGGCACTAAATTCTGAGCCTATGAATGTCACAGGAAAGTCCACATCATCGGATTTCCAATCTTTTATTTTCGAATTTTGATGAACCCTTTTGTACAGTGTGAGGGAAATAATTTGTGTGTTATAACGCTAACAAAAGAAAAACAGTCTGAATTTATTTGGATTCTCTAAATAAATGTTTGTTTGCTTTATTTGAGAAGGTTTTTCTTTTCATTATACTGACACTAATTTTCCAGTTACCCCCACAGTGTTGGTTCATCTTTTTTGAAACTCCTCTCTCTTTGAGCGCTGTGGTTTCGAATGAGCTCCAATAGCACCTGGATTTTTTAAGATAACTGAGCACAAAGTCAAGCACTTTTTACTAGATATGAATTCTGTATATCCAGCACGATTTGGAAGAGGTGGACATGGGTCCAGATCAGGGATACTGTGGTAGAGTATTCTTCAGATGTGAAAGCTGCAAGAAGCTCTTAACACTTGCGTGTGCCTACTGCATAACCTGCAGTAACAAGAGCGAACACTCCATTACAACCTTGGAAGTACTACTACCTGGTCTAGATTTTAGAGTTGATTTGATGTGTAATATATTTGTTGTATTTGTTGTCAATTGTTCTTGTTTACAGAGTTGTTCTGGAACCAACCAAAATGGTCATAATCTTCTTTTCCTGTCTCATATCTTGTTCCAGAGGTAGATGGTCAGGTCATGGTCATGTTCTTCTTGTCCTTCAGTGTTGACCTACCTTTTTTATTTAATTCAACACCTTATTCTCTCTCTTACTCTTCTTTTAGTGTGTGCAAAGGTGTGTTTGTTGTAAATCCGTTTATGTGTTCCACAGGCAAGGCCTTCCTGGCTCATACGGCTTCTTTACTGAGGCACCTGGAGACAGTTCAGCCATTACTTACCTGTGAATAATGTGATGATTATTTACCTGCTACTTAAGGCTGGAGAAATCCCTCAGATGTCACCAGATCATTGCACTTACCATGGTAGTGTAATTCGGTTCCTCTTTGATTCGGTCACTAGACCTGTTTTTTTCCCCAAACTTATGTTACTCTTTTTTAGGCAGACACTTTCTGTGAAAGTTACCAGTTAATACCAAAAAATACCATGTCAATATTAAGTCCTGTCAAACTCTGTGACCTCAGTAAACTTGTTAAGCCTTGTACTTGTGCCCAGCTCACGTTCAGTTCCTTGTGACTGCTACAGAAGGTGGTTTTGTTCTCTATGGATAGTTTGGCCCTTCATAACTACTATACAGGGGTGAATTCTATCATTCCTTCATCTGGACACTGATAAAGCTCAAAGTTAATGTGCACACATACCAGCTAGCTGTCTTTAACTTCAGTTAACTAGAGTCCCTGAACTTGACCTCTGGACCTTGTTTGTGCTGCTGGAGCATTTTTAATGTAATTAGCTAAAAATAATATGACTGCTGTGCAGATAATTATCCTAATGAACTGTCCAAAAGCATGTGCTCCAGTTGTGGTGCCTGAAATTCTAGGCATTACCTGTTACTTAGTATTAGTAACCGTCTGTCTCTGTGTGATGCACCAATACAGATTATGTTATATCGTATTATACACGTACAATGGCAATACAAGTCTAATCTATTCTTTTCTATTATGGATGCAGCTTGCTAACCAAGCTAACTAATACTAATTCATAACTTTGTGCACCACCATCTCCACCGTAAAGAATGTGGTAGGCTCTACAAAATGCTAAAACTTAAGTTTGAAAATGGATGACATTGCAGTTTACACTGGCTAACACCATGGAAGCCTAAAACATTCCGTTTACAAAGGGCAGCCAATCAGCGGAAAGATATCTTAGAGGAGGGGGCTAAAACAGCTTGCAGTCCAATGTCAGAAAAATAAAGATTATTTTGAGCTGTGAATTATACAAAACTACTCCAGTAAAGTCCAAGAATAATAAATAACTAGAGCTGGAGCTGAGCAGAGTAGGTCGCCTTTAATGATCTTGTGATCTTTTTTCTCTAGCTCCACCTGCAGGACAAACCTTATATTTATGTCCACCTTCCTAACGCAATGAATAATAAGGCAGCACATTAGCTCTGAAAATCCTTTGTGTTCCCCACAAGTTGCACATCCTATTTTTCTGGTCCATCATTTATTCTCCCGTCATTATCTCTCACTGAACCCCAGTTATAATGAAGCCTCGCTCTCCCTCTTCCTCCTCTCTGAGAGTCTTCGTCATATAAAAACATAAAAGGTTCTTTCCCTGCTGCCAGTAGAAAGAAAATCAGTTTTTTTTTTTTCCCCGTCTGGGTCCCTGCTGCTTTGCTCTGCTGCTCCCCACCCCTCCTCCTTCTCCTCCTCCTCTTCATCCTCCTCCTCCCTCCCTCCCTTCCTCTGCTTTTGCTGGCTCTGCTTTCATTCCACCCTCCTTCTCCCCCTCCTCCCTCCATCCCTCCGTCTTCCCTCTGGAGAATAGGGGTCATTGCACAAATGATTACTCAGACCCCGGTCGCCATGGCAATGCTGCCGTGTAACGGGCGACAGGCATGCAGCACAGCAAAGACGCCGATTAGTGAGCTGGCGATGGAGAAAGCGAGCGCTGCCTTTGTGTGGCTTCGTTTTGCCTCCATTTTTTTTTCACCTTTCCAAACAGCCTCTGTTTTTCTGTGCGTCTCCAGCTAACTGGGGTGGAGGGAATGAGGGAGGGGAGCAGTGAAACAGAAAGAAAAGCCTGCAAACATTCTGCTCACAGCCCTCCAGCTTTGTCTCCTCTTTTTACTCGCCTTCTGTGCCTGAATGAAGGCTGCCGTTGGCTTATTTCAGCAGCCGTTATAACGGTTCTGCCGGCATATATCAGTATATGTTCTCGCAGCTGTTAGTCAGTGTCTTTCTCTAGTATGTGTGGTGGGGATATTTTTGAAAATGAATACTTTATGTTTTTATGCACCACTACCATTTAAATGAGTACCCAGGTACTGATGTAGCCAGGAGGGTTAATTAATCACCCATCCCCGTATTAATGAAGCATAAATCAGCACAGATTGAATAGGCGACCTCTAGTGGTCGTGCAAACTTTAAAACCCCCAAAAGTTTTTGGTGCAGAAACCGCAGACTATATATAAAATACAATCCATGTATCCAAGTTATCCTAAAGGCTGTTATCATCCAGGTGTTTCGGGGCCAAGTGAAATTTGGTCTGGTTACATTAAAACTACTTTAAAACCATAGACTGTATATAAAAGATAGACATAGCAACCGTGATATTGCGTATTGATCTTGAAACATTAGTATTAGCATTTTTGCCAGTTCCATTTTAGGTTTTTGGAGCCAAAAGCGACCATACTTGGATGGCATTGTGGAATGCTAATATATGCTAATATGCAAAGTAGCTAGCTTTGTTAACGGTTGATTAGTATTATTTTTCAGTAATCCTGGACTATAATTTACAAATGTCCACAAATAAAGGAAGTGCTACTCTGCAAATATCTCTACACCATTATGTTACTGCATCATTGTCTTATTTTAAACACTATCACTGTGGGACAATAGTGCCACCATCAGGCCATACTGGAAAGTATAGCCAAATGATGGAATAATTAAAGGATATCAGGTCACTATCACCTTAAAAACATGTTTTCAGCAGCTTTACATAATTTGCATGAGTTACACCTTTATCAAATTATGTAACTTCAATCAGAAACAAGCTGTTTCAACTACTCTTGCTTTAAGACAACATTCTTCTAATACACTGCTCCTCATAAACAGAAGTGGGTGGAGCTTCTGCGTGTCTGTGATGACCATATTAGGAATAACTAGTCTTTATGACATCAAACAGATCCAAGAGTTGGAAAAAACAGTTTGAAATTAAGTTTTTAGGTTAGTGAGAAGCTTGAGCTTTTTTACTCATTTGGATTCATTCTATACACCTTTGATAAGGTTCAGTATGGTCATGAAATTGAAACAGGAAATGCATAACAGGAAATGAGGAAAGTCATAGCAGGTCAGCTTTAAAGGACACATCAGGGAGTTGAGTACTTAACGAATAAATATAGGGTGAATTTCACAAGATGCTGTATCTATGCATATCAGGGTTAAGTATACTTGGCATCACAGTAAAATATTCAATAGCAGAAAATACTGCTTCACTGCAAGTGTATAGAAGAAGAAAGAAATCATCTGAATGTCTCTATCAAACATGGTCATTATGCATTATAGCCCAATTCAAAGTGAAATGTTATCATACACAGAATTACTGAATTATCTGTGAGAGCTAGGGACACCAAGGGTTTCAAAAATAGAGATTTGCCCTCAGTGAATGCCTGCAGGAAGCATTTGTGACTGTGGCTGATACAGGCTGTTTGAAGCTATTCCCCATTCACAATCCAGTGCACTATATTTACCCTGGGCAGTTTTATTTGAGCGCCTGAATTCTGAGTGTGAAATTATGGTGGTAGTGGAAGTGTACAGCACTTTTTCATTCTGTTGTGACACTATCTGGCATGGGTGCTACTTTTTGCTTATACAAAGACATTTCCTGCATTTTCCAGATGTTTGCAAGGCTTACGAATGGTGGATGTACTCTGTAAGTCCACAGAGTGTGTGTGTGTGTGTGTGTGTGTGTGTGTGTGTGTGTGTGTGTGTGTGTGTGTGTGTGTGTGTGTGTGTGTGTGTGTGTGTGTGTGTGTGTGTGTGTGTGTGCAAGACTCAGATTACCACTGAAACCGCCCCAGATAGAAACCATTCCTATACTGTCAGGACACACACTGTTATGTCTGGACAGCTGTTTTTACCCCCTTCAGATGCAGACAGAGATTGTCTGAAAATATATGTGTGTGGAATTCAATTTGGACAGATTTAAACAACAGTTACAAGGAGTCAATTGTATTCTTTATTTGTGCTTTTTTGTTGTTCAAGAGTAATGGTATCCTAAGATGTGATTGTAATAATACATACGCCTGTGATTGAGCTGACTTGAAATAATTTCCCGGAGACTACCCCAACATTAAACATATTTTATTGCCAGTATCTGAACTGATTGCAATATAACCTAAAAAATCAGACCTTCACTCAGTTTTTTGCTTACTTCTAACAGTCTACACTCCATGTTCTCCATGCGTTCATGTGACATGGTGCGCACATTACTCAAGAATTATTATGTATTCTTTGATAGGCTGGCTGTGGTTCCTGGAGGCTGCTAACAGGTTGCTGCTGTTGCCTTTAGTTTTTCATTTTTATCTGCAAATACTTGTTAACCCCTAGCCACGTGGTAGTAAAGCTTGGTTAACTGCAATACAAATTGGAAATGAAGAAGGTTTGCCTTGAAAGTAAAAGTTGTGCCTCAGTGCTGTAGCCGACATATTTCAAAGTGTGCAACTTTTACTTGGACGTAAAACAGTCTCTACAACTCAAAGAGTAGCTGAAAAAAGTCTGTCAATGACTAAAATAATAGCAGTTTTTTCCCCAGCAACTGCCATTCGCTTCCAGGAACAACTTGTAACTGGTTGGAAAATGTTTTATTTTTCTCTCAACCAGTGGTTGGCAATCATTTGTGGACCAGTTTGTATTTCTGTGTCCCTGGGCCTTATTCACTTCAACCTGTGTTGTAACATCTCCAAAATGACAGACCAGTTAGTGTATGTATCATCAGTGCTTAAATGTCTGCAAAGCCTCAACATCATGGATTTGGGATTGATTTTCCTTAAAAATTCAAAGAATGTGATTCTCCTGCTCGTTACTGTGTGTCTCATGTCCTATCTTCTACTCCTAGCATTAACAGTGAGCGAGGCTAGCTAATGTTAGCTTAGATATGGAGTCCACCAATCACTTATGTCACCAAACACAACACAGAACCCAACACAAACTCCAGATAAGGACAAAAAAGTAATATGGATGTGGATAAGGTACGTCTCATACATTTTGAAGCTACATTTTTTCTGTTAAGTTTTGCCTTTTGGGTGTTCCAAGCACAGGAAATTGAAGTAGACATGCAAAAAGTTAACCTTAGATTAATCAACATTTAGAGTTAAGTCTTTCAGTTAACAGCAATACCCCCACCCCCTTTTTTTGTTTTCTACCTGTTTGGAACAATCTAACAAAAATGGTTTTAACAGAAAATCTTTAGCATTTGGCTAAAACCCAGAATCCAGTTGTAACCCTATGTGGGTCGGTACTGACCTAGTGGATGTCAAATTGGACATATTGCATTGTACCTAAGAGCTGTTGGATAGGGAGAAGACAAATATCTGAAAGGCAGCCAGGAGCTGAAAAAGGTTTACCTGTGGAAATCTTTCAAATGACCATTCAGAGTGATCCATCCAGGAAGTTTAAATTTATATTAAAAAGAAAAAATGTTGGGTTTGGGGGACGGAAGCAATTTCATGGCTACCTTGGTCTTGGATGACATTAGTTGTGACTGAAGTTGTTGCTGTTGCATCATCAGAGAGTTGTGGGCAATGAGCCAGGCCGGGCTGGGCCGGGGTAAATGTTCCATTATGATTCAATTACCCCGTGTGGCCAATGGTGAGTTAGCCACAGAATGTGAGCTGTGAGTCTTGCCAGTCAGGTGTGGAGGTCACCAGACAAGTAGGAGGACGTTTTGTCCATCAGCTCTGCATCTCCAAGGACATTCAGGCTCTTACACAGAACAAGACCTTGAAGAAAGGAGACAGGAGGGGGGTTGAAGTACTCAGTATCTGTGACTACCTATTAAATACCAGACATCAACCCTATTTATTTTTTTACAAGAGGACACTTAAAAGTCAAGTTTATTTATCCAGAGCTCCAGCTTGTAGTACAGACTCTTGGTTATTGCTCTTTCTGACGTTATATACATTTGAGATAACAATCAGAGGGTCTGTTTAGTAGCTCTTTTTGAGTTTCTGATACAGTCACATGACTGTAATCATAACATAGGCTTCGCAGTGGACTGTACGTCTTCCAATGTAAACTTTTCATCCATGTTGTATTAAAATCTACTGATGAAGACCATGTGATATGACTGAAAAAGTATCTGCTAAACTGTGATCTGACCATTTTCTCAGCTCTGTTTCAAGGTCAGTAAATTCATATCCACTGTATTTCATCTAGAAACAGGATATTGTAAAAGGTGCAGAACTTTCCACACCATATGTTTTTATTTTTGCTTTTTCTTGCTGTTAAAATGAATCTTTTTAGGTTTGCCCAATTTGTTCTTTTATTAGAAATACCAGTCGTGCGAGTTACAGATGTGAGGATTCGTTGGACCAGTACACTGCAGAGTTTTTATCTAGTGCCACCATTAGAACCAACTAATAAGCTGCCTGTAAGCTGATTCGAGATAAACATAAGAGCACAGTTCACTTACTAGTACTGAAAACAGTTTTGTTGCATGTAAGTATTTGGGTAATCCTTGGTAATATTAGTTAATCCATCCCGTGCAGCAACCACACATCTTCTTCTTTTGAATTTTCAGAATTTATAAGTTTGAAATTGATGTATTCACCATGAAGCACCAGACATCCATGGATGTTGTTTCCTAGAATAAATCAAGATGCATTCATGGCCTTTTAAAAACATGTGCTTTCAATTATTAAGGCCGTCACAGAGATGTGAATTCAACCTAATTACATTCACCAATCACATTCAGCCACTGAGCAATTTTCTGATGATTAAAGGTCTAACATACGGAGCCCCGCAAGGGACATTGGAGAAAAAAAATTAAGACGAACTTTTGCAAGATCTCGCAAAAGTTTTGCGATGTTACCTTGCCAGGTCCGCGGCCCCGAACCGTAGTAAGGAGACCTCTGGCTGTTACTTTGGGTTCCGTGACTGACTCGTAGCTGGTAACTAGCTTACTGTACTGTACTAGCTTACTCTGTTAGTAAAAAAAACCAGAAGGTGCAAACACAGTGTATAGTGGGCTGTAACAGTTTAGTCACAACTAGCATCAAGTTATTATACTCCTTTTTAATGCTTTCACTTCCGTTGTCTCTGTAGCAACCTGTTCTTTTCCCCTTGTCTCTCCCATATCCCATGAGGCTTAAAGGGCCATGCCTGTAACACTAGCCCCACTCTGGATGACGATTAAACCCTTAATCTACAACAAGCTTACATTGCTTAACATCACAAACGTAGACAACAGTTTTTTTTCGAATGACTGAGCAGGGCAGCGATCCGCCTACACTCAGACTCAGTTTGGGGCATACTAGCCCCTAGTGACTGACCCAGTCACCAAACCTATCCGGTGCCCACCGCATTCGCTGCGGTCTGAAATGTGGCGTGAAACTTGGGGAAGAGTGATGGTCTGGTCCTTCAGCCTTGTCCATGTAAGGCTGAACAGTGCTGGCAGGCAACCCGCTGCCATCTCCTAGAGCAGGTGGCAGAGACGTAGTTCCCAGGGAAGGGTCGGTATCTGGGTGATCTGCTCCGAAGGGGCCACCCAGTCGGAGTCTTGGAAGACCCAGCGGCGTCCTTGAGTGATAAGGCTTGAGTTTGTCACGATGAACCACCTTAGCCTTTGCTCTGGGCCCCTTTGTAATGCAGTAGACCAAGTCATCCAGCAGGCCTACTACGAAGTAGGGACCCTCATAGGAGGGTAAGAACTTGCGAACGTTGTGCCACACTCTCTTGGTCCCTTTGATCAGGTGCCACCCTGCAGCACCAACTTGATGCTGGACTTGATACTGTCTTTTAGCACGTCCAACAGATTTCCCAAGAGCCTCCCGTGCCAGTTGGTGGGAAAGCTCCAGCCTTTCCCTGAGTTGCACCACATACAGTGCTGTGCTGCTGGCTGTATCGTCGGCTGGCAAACCTGCAACCAAGTCAGTCGGCTCGGTTATCTCTTGCCCCAGAAGCATCATGTTTGGAGTGAGTCCTGTGGAGCTGTGTTTAGTTGCCTGATAAGCCATGACAGACTATGGAGTCATTATATCTCAATCCCAGTGGCAGCACTCTGTGGTGGTGGCTAAGGCCTTCTGAAGGGTTGCACCTGGCCATCGGATTGTGGGCAAAATGGCATGGTATGTGTCTTTTCAATTCCCAACAGTTCACAAATCCCCTGGAACACAGCCGACTCAAAGTTGGTGCCCTGGTCACTATGCAGAGACTGGGCCACATACCTGCACAACCACTCTGCGACCACCTTCTCTGCCACTGTGGGTGCTTGTTTGTTGGGGACCGGATAAGCCTCCACCCACTTGCTGAAATAGTCTTTCACCACCAATATGAACCAGTTGTGCCTCTCTGTTTTGTTCAATGGCCCCATCAGATCAACTGCAATTCTTTCCATGGGGGCGCCGACACGTACAGTACCCATTGCCGCCTGGGGGGTTTTAGAGGTCGTGCCCTTTCAGCACAGCTGGTGTACGTGTGGCACCACAGTGTCACATCATCTTTCATGTTGTACCAATAGTACCTGTTCTTCAGGCGTGCCAGGGTCCTTTCTGCCCTAAGTGACCACCCACTGGGCCATCATGCATCTGCTGCATCACTGAGTGACAATAGGCGTGGGGCAGAAGGATTTGGGGGGAAAATACATTACTTTCTGTACAGTGGAATTTCCTCACCAGTTCTCCATCCTTTAGGTACAGTCTTTTCCACTGCACCCAGTAGGCTTTGGTTGCGGGGCAGCATGCTGCTATATTGGCCCAGGCTGGCCGACCTTCCGCCTTTTCCATCCATTCACACACTGGACCTATATCCACGTCTGTCTTTTGGCCAGCCACAAGCTGTTCTGGGGTCCAGCCACTGAACAGGCTAGGAATGGTTCCTGCCACTCAGCAGTCCAGTTAAAATGGACGTACTTCTTAGTGAGCTCGTGGACGGGTTTGGCTATTGTGGCAAAGTTCTCTACAAAGCGGCGATAGTATGAGGCTAAGCCAACAAACTGACACACTTCTATGATGGTCCGCAGTGTAGGCCATTCCGTCACTTTTTGAATCTTCTGGGGATCTGTGGAAATACCTCCAGCAGAGATGATATGGTCCAGATAGGCAAACTGCTCCTGGAACAGTCAGCATTTAGATGGCTTCAGTTTTAGGTTGGCTCCACGCAATCTGATGAAAACTTGCTCAAGCCTTTCCAGCATCTGGGTGCTATCCTGACCCAGGACAATGATGCCATCAAGGTATACTAAGCACGTCTCCCACTGCAGCCCAGCCAGAACCTTGTCCATAAGCCTTTGGAATTTGGCTGGTGCATTGCACAGTTCAAAAGGCATCACATTCCACTCAAACAATCCCTTATGGGTACAGAATGCAGCTGCTTTTCAGGCTCTGGGGGTCATCTCTACCTGCCAGTATCCCGATGTCAGGTCTAGTGTACTGAAAACAGTACACAGTACACGTGTGTCAAGGGTAACCCTTGAGGCAGGGGATAAGCATCTTTTAGAGTTCGCTCATTTAATGGTCTATAGTCCACACCATCAAAATTGGTGCAGCCCCGCCGCTATTACTAGGCTGAGCAAGCCCAGCCTCCAGACTCTGCTGTACTTGCTGGTCAGCCGCTATTTGTTTGTCTCCTGCCATCCTGCGTGGCGGGTGCTTAACTGGTGGCCCTGGCGTGGTCAAAATGTTGTGCTGGACGACACTGCTGCGACCCAGGTCATTTGGGCCTGTGGAGAAGACATCACCATAGGACCGCAGCAGGCCTGCCAGTCTGCAACAGGCAACGTGTGTCAAACTGGAGCTGCTCTCAGCATACAGGGCCTGCAAATGGCTTGGCACAGAAACAAGGGCAGTGCTATCAAGCTTGAGGGCGGCCAAGACCCTTGGTGGGTGATTCCCCATCCCCTCCAGGACTTGCACAGGCTGAAGAACCCCAGCCACGGCACCTTGCTTTAAGGTAACAGCCGCAGCCCCAGGGTTAAAGACTCTGATCGGGATGCTAGAGGGTTTTCAAGGCTACACAATTGCGTGAGCCACCAGCACTTGGTGCTTCTCCACAAATCCCTTTGTGGGGCTTAGCATCATGTCCCTGTGAGCAGCACAATGGAAGCTGGAAAACCCGGGGACCACATACTCACAGCCTGGCTCCAAAACTGTAGTGTGTGCCACCCTGACAATAAACACCTGGCGTTGAGGACACAAGCCAAAGCACGGTATCTTGTCATCAAACAGGGTTATCTCTTGGCAGCCATAATCTAAGCAGGCACACGATTTTTGCAGGAAAGGGTGCCCCAGAATGACTTCA
>VURO01005806.1:2032-12451 GCA_015108175.1 Pelvicachromis taeniatus
TGTGTGTGTGTTACTGACCTAAATTGTAGGCCAAGAAGTCCGATGAGAAGCACTTGGCGCCGTGGCTCATGGATGTGTCGTTGTGCGTATTACCACCAAACACCAGCATCATCCCACTAACCATCACGGCTGTGTGAAGGTACCGGAAGAAGCCGCTGTCTCTCAGAATGGTCCTGCACAGCCACAGTTTGGACTGTTGTTAAGCACTTGAACGCCACACGGCCCTTACTGTCACAGCACCAGCGAGTTCCGTTTAAAAATGTCATCACGTGAACGCTTTTTTGTAACTCAAGAGAGTCAAGTTTGTTTTCCTTTGTTTTCCTTACACATGCAGACTTCTTTGTCTAAAGTACTGGCTGCAGAGCACAACCTCCTCCAATTAGCAGAGGTTTAGACATGTGCAGCACACAGGTTGCGTGGCGCTTCCATGACTAATTCTATCAAAATAAGGTGAAATCTCTGGTAAATGGTATTGTAGTGTAAATGGCATTTAAGTAAGTCAGTTTTGTAAGTACGATACGGCACTGATGTGTTTTTTTAGGCCCTTAAAGTCACTGAAAAAAAATGGCTGCATATCCTTAGAGTGAAAGGTTTGGAAAGTCATAATTAAAAATAATTTGGGGGCTTATCAGGTCAAGATATTTTCCACAGTTGCTGGTCAGCTTTAGACGTGTTCACAATACTTTCAAAACTTTTGCGGTACAGCGTGCACGCAGGCAGGACACGTCATGCCCATTTGCTAGCTGTAAATGCTCCAGACTGGTACCTGGGATTTTCACACACCCACACATTCACATCATGCCGACTTTGTACTTAGGAGGTGGTAGTTTGCCTGCTTATGTCCGATCCAACTGCTTGCACTCTCGCACGTAACTCTGCTGGGTATGATCAGAGCTGCAGTACATGTGTGAAAACCCTGCTACTGTAGCGTTTAAGCAAGAATAATTCTTTAAAAAGTAAATAAATAGTGGTAGAATACTTTGCAAAAGGTTTAAATTACATTAAATAAATAAATAAAAAAAAATGTTAAATGGCACAGCATGTTACATTATTGAACTCCACATTAATTCAGTAGGATCTGTGTTATTAGTATAAAATATAACAAAACTGTGATACAACAGAAAATCTCTCACCATTTCCTCTTGCCCACATCAAACTTGTACAGGTCTCCTGCTAGGCCGTACTTGTTGGCGCTGAAGGCTTTGTAGCCTCCGTGGATGTAGATGGCTCTGGTGCTGGGGTCGAACACACTGCTGTGGCCATAGCCCCCCTGGACCAGGGCTCCCTCTGTAGACACGATGCTCCATGTGTTCTTGGCTGGAGGGTCACATACTAGTATTTTACTGGACAAAGTTCCCACAATGTAATGAAATACTCAAATACAAGAGATCATTACTGCTGGACTGCATTATTGTTTCTCAAATCCATTATAAGTGTGAAACACATATCAGACTGCCAGCACGTCTTATTGATGATAGCTCAGCTGATGCTAACATCCAAATCACTTTCATTTGTGGAGATGTGCCCTTATCCACCAGCCTCAGCAGCAATTTAATTCACCCCGTTCTCTCAGACAGATTGCCTCTTAGATGACAACGAGACCACTTAAGCATCTTTTTTTCACTCTTTTCGTAAACATGTATATTTTTAGTTTAGTTTGATCACATTCTCACACGTGCCTAAAACCTACCGATGTTGTACTCTTGCACCTGGCTGATGTAACCGTACAGAGGACAGTGTCCGAACAGAACCAGCATGACGGGACCGTCCCCCTCGTGGACAGGAGGCACAATGTGGGCAGAGTGCCCCACCACAGCATACTGCTCTTTGGCCCTGGGGCTTAAAAGGACCCAAGTCTGATTCTGGATGTGGAAAACCCACAGCTGGCTGGAGACATTTCCTGTAGCATCGATCTTTCCGCCATACATGTAGATCTTACCCTGGCAGGAACAAAGAATGAAGCAGGATTATATAACACACTTAAAAAGACTTTATGCACAATTTTGCTAACAAATTGTATTAAAAATACAACAGAGTCTGCATCGCTTACATGTTACACATAAGAATCCAGTAAACTGATGACCGTTTTGATATAACAAGAATAACACAACACGCCTACTGCTGTTGGCTTCCTCTTTTGAATAATTTGAAGAGGGTCTGGAGGTCACACAGAATAATGGCTCTTCAAATTAAGAGCAGGCTATTTCACAGTGTTTGCTCCAGACTAAAAGTAGACATGATGAATATTTGCACAGTTGTAGCTAAGTTAAGAATTTTATTTTAATGCAGAAGCCAGTTTAGCTCAACCACGTGGCCAGAGTAAAAGGCTCATGTTCGAGTCCGGTGCTGTGTGTCTTCCCTTTACTATTGTTCAACGTCTTTCGCTTCACATACCTCGTGCAGGGCTAGCGAGTGGCCGTATCGTGGTGTGACAGTGTTGACGGAGGGGTCGAGGCTCAGCCATGTCTTGCTGCTGGCGTTATACCTACAGGAATGAAGACGAAGGATTTTCCAGTTCACAATTATGTATTTAGCTGATTTAAAGTGTGATCGTAAATGCTGGGCCCTGCAGCAAGCAGATTAGAATTACTGCCTCGCTGCTTTTGCCTCTGCCAGCCTTTTAAGTTCCAGTTTTACATCAGCCTCTCCTTCTGTTGATGTAGTACTGGGAAAAGAATGTTTTTGCCGCACATAAGGGCATCGCAGTAAGACGGCCTTCGGGATTTAAACTGATCGCTTCATTCAATCCCACCATGATATTGGTTTGGAAGTTTGTCATAGTGTCATTTTGAGTTATGAAGAGCCCAAATGTTGAATTCAAATTCTTTTTTTTTCCCTTACATATAGAGTCAAATCACAACAACACTCACTTCGAGGCTCTTTTACTGTAAAGTAAATAATTAATAGAGAGAAACCCCAACAATTAGATGAGCAAGCAGATGTTGAAAGTGGGAAGGAAAAACTCCCTTTTAATAGGAAGAATCATCCAGGAGAACCAGGCTCAGGGAGGGGCGGCCATGGGAGATGGGGCAAAATCAGAAGCCTTCAAGTCTTCGCATGTTAATGTGCTGTTAGCTTTGATTTAATTAATCTCCAAAATTCAACAGTATTTGAGGAATGTGTGCATGTTTAGGCAACATGGTAGTTCAGAGTTTTAGCACCTCTGCTTTGGAAACTAAAGGGTCATAAAAAATATATATAAATAAGTAAAAAAATAAGATTGCTACACACTGATATCTTTCAACCGTGCTGCAAATATCTGGATTGCCAAGGCCTGATAGTAGGTCGGCAGGCGAAGTGAATCTTAAGTTTAAGTATAAGAGTAAGAAAGCATTGTTACACTGGGTACCCTTAAGGGGAGTATATATATATATGTGTTCTAATTAAATTAAATAAGTTGTGCAAGGCTGACAAAATAGTAATTTACAGTGTCACATGACCCAAGTTTAAAAAAAAACTCCACACCTTGGCTTACAGGCCATAAACCGAAACATGAGCCGAGGGCATGTGTGTGATTGTCCTGGGTGGAGTTCAGGGTGAGAATTATGAGCCAGTGCTGTAATTTTATGGTTTTAATGACATGCTGTCTGTGTCCAACACATGCTGTCTGTGCGGATCTGTGTTCTTCTTCATGTCGATTTTCAGGAGGCAGGAAGTCCTGCGGCTTCTTCCTGACAGCCAAGTACAGCTTTAGCCCTCAGTACACTGGGCATAAGTTTTAAATACTCAAACATTCTCCAAAAGAGACACTGTGTTTCAAAAGAACAAACCCTGCAGTCGCATAGCAACAAGGAGAACCAGTGTCTCGCAGCTCTTTTGGACAAGAGCTGCAGCCAATGCCTAAAAATCAAAGTGAAGATGTTCGCTGGGGGAGTCGACTTACGCTTTGACCATGTGATAGTCGGAGGCGTTAAAGACGTAGCCTCCGATGACCCACATGACGCCCTGCTCAACTACAGCCTTGTGGGAAGCCCTAGCCAGCCCGGCCTCAGTGTACTCCTCCCGGCTCCAAAAAGAGGAATTGGCAGGAACCGAGACGGAGCAGTCAGGACCTGCGAGGGGAGGGAAAAAACCACAGAGTTAAGGCTCCACGGGAAACTCAGCGATGTAGGAGGCTTGGTTAACTCAGTTCATTCCTTTAATTTCTACTTTTACAAAGACATAAAAAAAGATGACTGTACTAAAATAAAATCAGCACAAAGCAAGCAGCAGAAAACAAATTTGTTTGCTTGTTTGTGAAAAAGTCTTCACATCAAGATGATAAAACCTACCACATTGCCTGAGGTATTCATTTAGAGCCAAGAAAAACAGATTTGGGGACATGTAGAATAACACATTTTTCCCACATTTACTCACATGTATTTATTTATTTGACAGCGAGGGTATGACTGCGCTATAAAAGACTGAGGCCTTACGTGCTAATTTTCATCTGTTGAAAAGTGAAAATCAATTTAGAGTAAAACTCCGACTTCAATCTATCTGACTGTCAAAGAGGGTTTAAGAAAAAAGCTAAACTGGGTTTGATGCCATAAACTAGATCATAAAGTTTTAGGAGTTGAAGGGAATCAGCAACACGGGGAAACACTGACGTGATGCAGACGCTTTAGCTAATGGTGGAGACCATTCTTTTAGGAAACCATAACTATTAAAGCTTCATTGTTTTCGCTAAAATAAATCTTTAAAAAGACAGATGGCTCTGGCCAGAGCTGCCATCCTCTGTTTATGGACGAGAACAATATCGCCAGCATAAACCGGAATCGCTCCTGAATGAAGGGAAAAGTTTTCAGGCAAACAAAGACCAGCACAGGAATACAAAGATTGGCCTTTTCCTGTCAATTTTTCAAATCCTGCAGGCTGTGGTCGGGTTCGAGGGCACGTTGATGACCCTTTTCATCTACAGTCTGTTCATCCTAACCGATGATAAAAAAAATCAACGGAATAAAACATTCACCAACCGTTTAGTGCACATCACTCTGCCGCACAGCACAAACCGGATGTTCACCGCTGGGTTGGTCATTTAAAAACAATACACATGCGATCATGTGCCAAGAAAGGAAGTTCTGATTCAGTGCAACAATCAAGGTCACTATACCTGTTCTGCTTTTTGTTTGTCTTGTTCAGCAACTAAATGAATCCCCAGTAGCTAATATTCTCAAACCTCTTCCTGCAGTGCTTAAATAGCAACATTACTTTCACACCACGGTGGCATTTCCTTAAATAAAAACAAACACGGTGCTGCCACCTTTAAAACATGTTACTTTTTAAGTCTATGGGTGTGTGAAAGAGATTAAAGACTAAGGTGGCTTGACTAAACAAGCGTCTGTCTCTGCTTTTTGCACTGCCTGGTGCAGAAAATGAGTTAATTTGGAAGCTGGCAGCATAAAGTACACCAAGAGTGCTATTCCTCTGCTAAAACACCATGACAGGGTAATAAAGGCGAAAGAAAAATGCCAGTCTGTTTTTCAACTCCCTCAGCTTTGGTAATTAGATTGTGAGCACACTGCGCTGCTGATATAACTGCGGTTAAATTAAGCCGTTGTCTCTGCTTGTGCAAAGCAGCGCAGCGGAGCTGTTTAAGAACTAACAGAGCGGTTAGAGCGGCCATATGGTCCGATTCAAAAAGCATACAGTGGTGTCGGGTCATGACCAGATAAAATGAGTGAATAGTCATGACTCGACCAGAACTATGAGGAAGCTGATCGTGCTGGAAGTTCACTTCAAGTCCATCGGGTGACGGCAGATGGATGCCGTGGGGGCTGCAAAAACCTCAATAACAGCGCGGGAGGCTTAAAGCTTAAAGAGGAACCGGTTTGAATCACCAGATAAACAGGCAAAATCTGGACGGATGAAAGAAAACGCTGTCTTTACTAAACCTCCAACTGCTCCGCTGAAGCAGCTCAGTGCTCGACTGCACTGGAGTTTTCCTTTAATTTACACCGAGTTGTTTTTAGAAATTAACACAAGTTCTGATCTGGTAATAAAAAAATAAAAAAAAAGTTGGAAAAATACTCAGAATTAACTGGAACGAGCCATCAGTACCTTAAAAGTCTCAACATATAAATCAAAGATGGTCTTTCCATGACCCATAACAGACCAAACAGCTGGCAGACCGTTTAAACTCGCACAGTGTGAAAAGGTTTAGCTTAGCATTTAACTAACTATACTAAGTATTTAATCAAGAAGTTTAATTACTTTGGTGTAGTATGAATAGCCATGGGGTCTTTATTCTCTTTCTTTATTCTTCCTTCACATTTTTCAAAGCTGTCCAGTGGGCCAGATTGGAGACTTTGGGTCAATTCTGGCCCCAGGGCCTTATGTTTGACTCCCCTGATTCAGGCTAGATATCTCCTTAAATTGTTGATTTGGGTGTTGGGTGACCAAAGACAGAACTCAACTACACTAATCCTGCTGTGACTTGTTCATTAATATCTAATCACAGTTAGTCCCCCTTTTATTAAATGAGTGTGACAGTCTGGGTACCTGATCACACTAGATTCATATATTGTTTATTGTCATTGTTGATTGCCAGTCACAGGCTTATTTCAGTCACTGAGGAGGATTTGGCTTGTATGAGAATGCTGAGGCCAACTTGTTGTGGTTATTAACGCCAGCACAATATATGTGAAAATAAAGTCGCACATCTGACAGCCAAAGCGATCCCGCCGAGCTGCCAGCCCTACCTTGCCACCCGGCCTTACAGATGCAGGTCTTGCCCTTGCAACTGCCTCTTTCAGGTTTCCCGCAGTCAGCCAGGCAGTACGGGATGTCACAGGCTTCCCCCTTCCAGTAAGCTTCGCATTCGCAGTACACAGAAGAAGTAGAGTTCCCCACATGACACTCTCCGCGGCCAGAGCAGTTGTTGGGACAGGTGTTCACTCTTCGAAGGAAGAAAGAGGAGGAAACAGTCAGAGAGAGAAACTAGAATTTCGATCCAAAAAGCCTAAATAAAACATCATCTGACTCTGTGGCCTTGGCTGTCTGTGTGCTTAAAGCTAAAATATGCAACACTCCCCCTAAGAAAGCAGAATGTACTGTTATTGGCATCGTCCTTCCCTCATCGGGTGGTCAAGCACCTGTTTCAACATTTGTCAGTCATCTCAGAGGGATATCTACACTCAAACAGCACACTGAGCTGGAGGCTGAGGTAAAGAAAGTTGCCCCAGGTACTGCAGAGCAGATGGCAAACACACTCAGACTGCAGTAGAAGTGTAACAGCAGTGCTCTCAATGTCAAACTGGCTCCTTATATTATAACAGCGCCATGTCAGTTTGAGCCAACTCTTCAGTCACATCGAAACATGAATTAGTTAGCAATCAGCACTCTCTCCATCCACTAAAAGTAAGCATGTATCTCACACTGTGGCAGCTGTAAGGAATGATGCAAATGCCTGTCCTGTGGTGCAGAGGTATACAGCTATAACTGGATATCAGTATGCATGCTGCTGGCCAGTGTATTAACAAATAATGAATGAGAATATAGTTTTAATAAGATAAGAATCTGTCTTCATTTGAAGCATTACAGGCGTACCCCAAAGCCCAGTGATACCACATTGTGCTGTGTGGCCAGCTGAGGCTGTACAACACAGCTGCAGAGAAGTGAAATAAGCACCATGCTCGTGCACAAGCACAACATCCCAAAATGAGACGCTACTCAAAGCAAAAAACTAAATAAAAACAGGAAGACTTGATCCTAAGTGTGAACAAGCAAGTATTGCCCATAAAAGCTGGACACCGAGGCATTAGTTTCTGTCCTCCTGCAAACACACTTGTTGAGAGCGACGACACAAAAGGCGCTCGTCATTCTTTCGTGTTCCTGCGGTGATGGTTTGATGTTCCGGCTCCTCCACCTCTCCCAGACACCAAGGACTGGGGATGTGGGGTTGGGGGGGGGCACTTTGCTTTCATCCAGCTCTCCCTAGCACAACATCAGTCCCATTGCTATGGCGACTGTAGCAGGGGTCGACTGTGCCATTTACAAATGTTTACAATGGTTTTCAGAATTGTTAAGCCACTTAAAGCAGTTTTTTTTTTGTCCTCTTTAAAATTTGAAGTTTAATAATGATGAAGTCATATATGGATATGTTACTTAAAAAGAAGGCATATAGAGGAAGAGTTTTGCGTTGTAGACAGAGGCATCCATTTTTTCCGCTTATCCGGGGCCGGGTCGCGGTGCCAGCAGCCCAAGCAGAGAAGCCCAGACCTCCCTCTCCCCAGCCACCTCCTCCAGCTTATCCAGAGGAACACCAAAGCGTTCCCAGGCAACACAGCCCCCGAGAGATCTCAGGGGCTGTGTTGACCCATGTCTGGTCCCTCTCCTGGGTAAGGGACCAGACAAATAGCGATTCAGAAGACCCTTATGAGAAGAACATCTAGGGAACAGTTCACCCTGCCCTGGAGCAAGGCCCGGGGAGGGTGCCTGAGGGCGAGCGTCTGGTGACCGGGCCTTAGTCCATGGGGCCCAGCCCAAAAAAAGGACAGGGGCTGCAGGCCCACCACCCGCAGGACGCATCGTGGAGGTCGGGTGCATCGTGTGTTGGGCAACGGCCAGGAGCGGAGGCCCTGGGAGACCGATCCTCGGTTACCGAGACTGGCATCCGAAATATGAATATCTGTAATGGCTCGTGTTGAACAAAGAGTAAAGAGTAAGATTAGTCATGACCATGGACCACAATCTAATTTTTTTATTTTGTCACAGCTGTTTGTTTTCTGTGTTATCTGCTCTTTGCTGATGTGTTGATCAAAGTATTTTAGGTGTGAGTGATTAAATGTTGGCCTCTGCTGTGATTCAGGGTTTATTACAGGTCTGCTGGTACGGCAGCCCAGTGAACTGTTTCAAAGCGATTTCTATTTTAGGAGGTTTGAAGCTCACTCACAACAGAATTATTACAGGTTATAATATTCAATCATGTAATACAGCAACTCTACAGTGGACCTGCGCACAGCGTCGATACCAGACTGCAGCGTCATTACACTACACCAAATGGAGCCATTAAAAGCGTGTTAAAGAGGAGTGAAATGAACTGCTGGCATAGGCCCAAAATTACTGAGTACTGACAGAGGCAAAGAGCGGCCATAAAAGTTCACTCCTTTTATTTATGTATAATAATATTTGCAGTACTTTCAGCCGAAATTAGTGCAACTCTGGAAACCAAACGCAGTTAAAGCGTAAGACAAAAGATATAAAAGTCAGACAGGGTGCTGCATCAGCATTGATGTTTGGCAGATATGCTGAACACAGAGGTGAGCTGAGAGAAAAACAGTTCAATTTACAAGCCAATCTAAGCTCCAACCCTCACCCACAGCCGTGGGAGAGCTAAAGAAGAAGTAAACACGCAAGAGATCCCGCATCGGACTCTGCTGAGACAAGCAGGGGAAACTCTCAGACGGAAACCGGGCACTCAAGCTTTTTAATTACTTTTTTTTATTATGACAAATTAATTATCAATTCCAAAAAGGACTGAAATACTGCAATGCCACATATATGGACCGAGTTTAAGGTGAAAACTAAATCAAATGGGCACCTCCATAGCTCACCTGGTTGAGCAGGAAACCCATACACTGAAGGCCTACAACAGTTCCTCTGCATCATTCCTCCCACTCTCTCCATGCTCTCCTGTAAACCCTTTATACTAGTCTGATAAAAGGTTAAAATGCCAATAATAAATCTTAAACTGAATTTAAATCGATGGCTTTATTGCATAATGAGATGTTCAGCTGCTAATATGGCCACTCTAACCGTCCAGGCCCTGAAAAGCAGGGAGGATCCAAATATTCGTTATACAAACAAAGAGACAGAAAAAGTGCCACAGTGTGTCTGAACAATTACAGGAGTAATGATGCTGCAACAACATACTGCAGCAAATGGACGGCAGTAACCCGACATGATCCTCCGCTAAAATGCTCTCCACCAATCGTGCCAGCACACCGGCTGAATCATGTAGCAAAGTGAGAGGTTTGTATGCGTCATCGTGTCCCAAGGAAGGGTGTGAAGTGGGCCCTTCACCTAAATTAATCTCAGCCAGTGAAACAGAAATGATTTGCACTGAGGCTCTCCTGTCAGGGCTCAGTATCCAGGCATTTTTCATTTAGTAGATACTTTCTATCCAGTGACTGACAGCACGAGTGCATTCGCGGACCCCAAGAGTTGCAAACCCCGAGGCGTGACAGGACTGCACAGTCAGCTCAGAGGATTATGAACAACTCGATATGCGGGAGCTGCCACTTCAGCTAAAATATCAAAAATGAAGAAGAAAAAAAATGACAGACAAAGCCAACAACACATCTAGTTTCTGCATTTGTTTTGTGGTCCGGCCTGTCAGCGGAGGAGCCTCAACTCGCCTGAAGCGAAAAGCCGAATCCTTGTTTGTTGGGGGGGGGGGGGGGGGGGGGGGGGTTTTTTTTTTTTTTGTTGGGTTTCCCC
>VURO01005806.1:23707-36768 GCA_015108175.1 Pelvicachromis taeniatus
AGCTTATCGGGACATGAGCGTGTTTTATTAGCCATTTGCTTTAATCCTCTGTGGACCTCGCACACCCAGGGCCCTATAGTACAATCGTTGAACAATAGATTTGATTGTGTTTTAAAGGGAGCCGGTAGTTTTAATTGAATGTTTTAATTTCAGATATGAACAATTAAATAAGGAACCTATACTTTGTTAGCGGCCATCACAAAGCCCTGAACAAAATGTACATTAACTGGTGATGCAGAAGGATTATTATCAGAGAATTGTATATTTCTCTTATAAATTATACTTAGGAAAATGGGAAATGAGTGCAGAGAATTATTGAAACAGGTGCAAACACACATGGAAACGCAGCATATAAGGCAAAAACTCTCTTGGACAAGTTTCCTTTTAATTTTCTTACGTAGTCTCCAGGAATAGTTCTTCAATAGTCCTTCGAGGCTTCTTGAAGGACATTCAAAGCTCTTCTTTGGATGTTGGCTGCCTTTTGTTCTGTTCTCTGTAAAGATGATCCCACACTGCTTCAATAATGTTCAGGTCCTTGCCCTAGGGACGTCAAGCCATAAGCAAACCGTCGACAATCAGATGCTTCCCAATAGTATGGCGAGAATCTGCCCTCATAGAGCCATCAAGTTCAACAAGATCCTCAACACCAATGACTGTAATGCAGCCCCAAACCACAACAGAGCCTCCGATGTGTTTTACACATGGCTGCAGACGCTCATTGTTGTAACTCTACACAATAATCGACACATGTTGATGAGAATTTGAACCAAAAATGTCAAATCTGGATCAACTCTTCTGCAAGACCTGTTGTCACCACTTTTCAGTCCAGTTCTTGTGCAATTATGCGTACCTCAGACGTTTCTCCTATCCTACTTTCACAGTAGACAGATTTTTAGGCCTTCTTTTGTCCACCACTAGTACAGTTTCCTCTATATGTTTAAGAATAAACAGCACAGCATGTAGAGATATGCTAAGTGTGGGTGCAAAAACAATATTCTGTGCCTGTCAAACTGTTATTTTTGATATTTTTCAGAGATTTATGTAAAGAAATGTGGACTAATTGTGTGCGTTTTTCCCAGAAAGCTGCTAGTAACAAAGCGCTTAAAGATACAAATCGTTTTCTGTCATGTGCAGACAACAGTGGTGCGTCCCTTGTAGTGGGTGTTTTTTAATACTTGGATGATTCATAAATCAGCATAAAGTGAAAATCCCCCGAAAATGTCAACGAACAAGGACTGGACCGAAAAAGAGTGAAAAGGATGTCCAAAGAAAAACTCAGAGAGCCTGGAGAACTAATCTTAAGACCTCTCTAAATAAAAGAAATGAGGGGTGCTTCAAGGCTTTTGTACAGCAGCATATATCAAAAGAACAACAACAACAAGATGGTTTCAACCCCCTTCCTCATGTTGATTTTGGCCCTCATAGCTAGAATAAGGAGTCCATTTTGGCACAGCCCTGCCACAGAAAGCTGCTTTTACCAGCATTCACCGAGCCTTGTATGGTAGCATTGTCTGTATGCTAAACACAGCCTCAGACCACAGGCTCTCCGTGAAAAACCATCAGCCCTTTGACCGCGTTAACAAAGTAACACAGCGCCGATTCCAAGCAAATCTGGAATCACAGCTGCGGTACGTTTACCGTTCCACTTCCAGATGATCAGCCTAGGGTGACGCGGCTTCAGTATCACTTTTAATGCTGGACCCATTGACACAGGACCGCTGACAGCTGAACATTATACTGTAAGAGAGTGCCCTGTTCTGCTATTAGCCAAGTTCACGGTCAGACAATCACTTTTCCGACAGACGAGCAGCGCCACAACCCGTCTGGCATAACTCTGAAAAAAAAAGAAAGAGAGAGAGATGTCTTTTTGTTCCCACCTATCAGCAGAGTTTTTAGCTATGGTCACTTAAATGCCAGGATGAAGCTTTTAAAAGAAGCTGGACAAACTTAGCAGCCTAAGAAAAAAAAAAAAAAGAACTTTAATGAGCCCCATAGGGAGGTTTATCCTAGTAGTTGACCCCCTGGGTTGTATTAAAGCAGTCTCCAAGAAGAACCTAAAGCTTTGGTATTTTGATCAAGGGCGATGAAAGAGTCTGTCTTATACTTTTAATGCATGCCAGGCAACCACCGCCCTACATTAAAACAGCACAGTGTACAAATAAAGATCCACATATAAACCAACCATTGGGTTTGTCAGCTGTTTAGGACAATATAAGCTAATTCTATTGACTTTAGCCTACTTCTATTACACATTACTAACTAATGAGAAAAAAAAGACCATTGATGTTAATAAACATAAGGGCAGCCAGAGTTTAACGCCACTCAAATCCAACCTTCTTAGAGCCGGGTACCCTGAATGCAGCTGGTGGTCAGCGATGATTTCCCACACTGATAGACTGTCGTGGCTGATACTCGAGTGCAACAGAATCACAGTTTTTATTCACAGCCAAGATGAGCCATTTCACCCAGAGACCACTTAAGCCCAGTGTTCTGAAACATTAGAAGCTCAGCAGCCATTCAGCCTCCATTTCACCTGCTCACATGTGCTCACCAATCGGCTGCACTAATGTGGAAATAGCTCCAGCTTCCCTTTCCTTCATCATGACCGACTTCTGAGCACGCATAACACAGCAGGCCTCCCGCTGGCTCTGCTTTATGACCTGGCAAGACTGATCGCAAGCAGAGGCAGCATGACACAGTATTAAATAAAAGTGAGTAGAAAACGCTCTGGAGTCCCTTTAACAAATAAAAGAAAAGAAAGTCAGCTGTAGTCTGCTGACAGGGTGGACCCGACTCACACGTTCTTAGCTGCACAGACACGCCAGCTCATCAGAACAAGATCGGCTTTGCTTAACAGCGAAAAAGAAAGAAAGCAGAAGTGTAACATTACTGTAAGAGGTCACGTTTTTGCTCCATCAAGGGAAAAAAAAATCATTTAGTGGAACAAGATGTTTTTTTGTAATTCGCTGCTTGTTAAATGTCATAGTTGAAAGGATGTGCAGAAGGGCGCGATCCTATGAAACGTGATCAATAATGTACTCGTGACTGATTCTGAGTGAAGCTGTCATCAAGTGCTGCAGGACAATTTTCAGATCAGGGGACAAACTCGAGTAATGCAAAGTGACACTAAAATGGCAACGGACGGGCCAAGCGGTAATAATTGACAGTTTACAACTTTCGAAAATGTACAGCACTGGCACTCACACACTGAGTAGTGGCACTCATGGTTTAAATTAGAGTTAAAGAAAGCCAACCTGGATGTGGGCAGATTTGAGAAGGGGGAGTGGGGAGCGAGCGAGAGATGATGCGTTAATGGGTTTGTCAAGTGGTGCCTTCCTCCCACCTCTCAGATGTTTGCATGAGTTTCACCAACAGTACTAACCTGGGCAGATCTGCTGTGAAAACACAAAGTGCTTTCAGTGTGCACCCTCCCTCCATACTTTGACCCTGAGCTGCTGCTGTCCTGGCATCAGGCCACAATATCAGTTATTTAAACGTTTCACGGGGCCAAACACCATGCAGGCAGCTTTTCAAAGAGTCACGTCTAGTTAAAGAATACAAAGTGTCTCACCTGCTGGCACGAAAAAGTGGGACACTGCCAACAGAACAGTAGTCTAGTTTAGTTAGCGATAAATGACTTGGTTATATAGAGGCTAGGAGAGAGTGCACTGTGGTTACAAGTCAAATAAATAAAAAATAAGTAGATGACACGTTTGTCTGTGCTGTCAGGTTTTATACGGAATAATGTCAGACTACAGTGGAAACATGCAGCCCGGCTACTCCTCGTGGTTCTGCCCTTTCTGATAGGTGATCTTAGTGAAGAAAAAAGGCTGATGATGTGACTGTGGTTTGGCCAGAATTACTGCCGATCTGCGTGAATGAGTGGCAAGATGTGACACTAATTCGGATTAAAAAGCTCTGAGGCTCAATGTTGGTCAAATGTCAAGTACCACATGCACACAGGCATAGCCGTCCAACCCACACACTTGAACCATTCAGCAAACACATGCAGCAGGACCGTGGCCTTCCGGGGGGACCGCTTGTAGCTGGGGCAGAGGTAGTAGCAGACCGGTACTTGAACGCCTCAAGTGTACGCTGCTCGCCATCTCCAGACCAGGACTGTCAGGTCTGAATTAGCAAACATTTGGCGCAAAGCAAGGCACATTTAGAGTCCACGTTGAGCGTGTGTCACTACTAACAGCAGGCTGTAATGTGCCAGTGTGTTTTACTATACCTGAATCGCCCTCCGCAGTGCTGGCATTGGTCCCCAACCCAGCCGGGGAAACATACACACTCGCCAGTGGCGGTGTTACACTGGCCGTTCATACACGGCTTATCACACTCCTTGGCCTCGGTGAAGCCAGGCAAGCCGGACAGCAGTCCGATAACCGAGAGAAGGAGCGCGGTGGTCAGCATCAGCACGCTCCGGTCCCGACCAGAGCCCGAGCAGGCCCGCCGCGTCGCCCCGTACATTCTCTCACAAAAGATGGCTGCTAGATGCAGTCGCTCCGCTGACTTCGGAGATAGCGAGCCAACGAGCTACCTGTTGGTGTAGTTCCGTTTATTGGACCAGAGGTACGGTTTCCCTGGAGGGAAGGTTTAGTGTCTTCACTGAGCCTGGTTTCCGCCGGTTACTTGGTTTACATCTTTCCAGTGGTTGTGTTTCCCAGCGCCGCACCAAGCCGCATATTTACATCCAGAAGTGACGTCATGACAACGGAAATGCGCAACGGAAGGAGGCAGAGCGCGCAGGGCTTTAAACCTTTATGTCGGTAAACAGGAAAAGTCGTTTTCTCAGACAGCTCATTAGCGGCTTTTCTCTAACATAATCACCGCCGTGCTCCTGTTCTAAGCGTAGTTCGATGTTTACTAACGGAAGATGTTTATTTTGATATTTTTAATACAAAACAATAATATACAGCAAATATGACCTTTCCTTATAATGTTTCGCTCCCACTTACAGGACACGTTTCACGCAAAATCGCACTATTTACCATTTACCAAGGTTTATGCTCCCCAGAACAGCAGCTGCTGACAGTACATTCGAATCCTGGGTTTATTTATTTATTTTTCAATCAGATAATGAATAGTACTTGTGTACCAGATAAGCCTCTTATATTTTGTGTTTTTATACACATATTCTAAGCTTTAGTTAAGCTAAATAGCCTATTTGGTAGTAGCTGAAAACTTTATAGTTATGCATAATTGAATATGATAAAATATATATATATTACTACTATAACTTATAGTACTATAACTACACTTCCCATGATGCTTTGCACTCACGACAGGACAACTTTTCAGTTATAACTTGTGAAGCTAAGACTTGTGAGAACTGTTACCTTGAATTCTAATCCTAGATGTAGTGTCTTTCAAATCATCTTACACGTTGGCGTAGAGAGAGGACCCTGATGCAAGAATCCTAAACCATAAGTGAGCCTTTGTATGTCTGATAGATGGTCTCAAACAAAATAAAAAAGGTTCACTTGGATTTACAATACAACGAAGAAGAAGTTCGAAAGAAGGACCAGGCTGATCACAAACAGAGGCAGCATGACACCGTATTAAATAAAAGTGAGTGACTCCCTTAAAAGAAATTAGCAATAGCCTGCCTACAGGGTGGACCCGACTCATACGTTTTTGGAGGCACACATATGCTAGCTCATCAGAACGAGATCGGCTTGCTTAACAGCAGCTAAGTGTAACAATGCAACAGGTCACATCTGAGCTCTGTCAAGGAAAAAATAATTTGGGGAACAAGGTGTTTTTCTAATTCGCTGCCTGTTAAATGTCATAGTTGAAGGATGTGCAGAGGGGAGCAGTCCTACGCAAAGTGATCAAAACTGTAGTCATGACTGCTTGAGGTTGTCTTCCAAGCTTCACATATCCTTCATGATTCCTCCCACCTTGGTGCACTGAAACATCCCCACACCATTATACTTCCACCACCATGTTTCACTGCGAGGACAGTCTAAGGGTGTTAAGCCTCTCCCTTCTTTCTCAGTGTCCAAACAGCTGTACTTTTCATCTCTCATAATCTTTCTCCAGGTTGTCCTTCACGTACTTCAGTCTGTAACCTCATAGTCCGTTCCTGTGCAGGGTTCTAGTGATCGTCTTCTTTGAGACTACAGTTCCCATCATTCAGTCATGTCCTGGCAGATGTCCCGGGGTTTTGTGACACTCCTCTCATTAGTTGTATTTCCAGTCTTTGAAATTTTCTTCTCCTTACCTCTGCCAAGCTGGTTCTGTACTGTGTGACTCTCTGAGTTTCTTGGTGATACTTCTCACTCCAGTTCTTTACACTTGGAAACCCTGAGATAACTTTGTATGTGCATCCCCTGCTTTCTGGTACTAACCTAAGTTGTTTTTGGCACGATGCTTTCTCAGTGACAGCTAAAAACCCTGGCTGAAGGTTAGTTTGTACTGTGTGTTAATCGGAAGAAAACCATCAGTTTTAATTTGATTTTACAAGCGTTGAGGATTACACGTTAAAGCACATCATTAAGCCCATCTGTAGGTGACTGGTTACATCAAGTTACAGCAAAAAAGGGCCTTCCCTTTATACACAATTTGATATAAGGGTTATCTTCCAGGTTCTCATCCTGTATCAAAACTAGTTTGTAACGCTGTATTATATGGAATGACCTGGTAAATTTTGTTTTTGTTAGTCCTGTCCTGTCTGGCAGCTTTTGCGATCACATTCATGATCTGAATGAACTGTTGTGTCAAACACATTTTGATTTTCAAAGATCAGCTGTGTAAATCTCTGTAGGCTCTTCTTATTCATGTATTTCTTTATTCAGTTCTAGTATGACGTTGTCTAAGGCAGCAGAAATAAAAAGAAGGGGGGGAAATAGGGGAAAATATAATAAAAGGATAGAGTAGAAATAGAAATGCACAATGCTTCCCCGAAGTGCTGCACCTGTAAGAAAAAGCAAAGATGAAGCACCTGGAATACAAAAATATGAAAATGCACTGATACATATATCCACAAACTTGTGCTGTGTATGTGTCTTTGTCACAAATGTATTTGATAATGAGGGTGGGAAGCCCCCTAGGAGAAGGTATCAGACAGAGGAGGCCATCCACAGCCCCCAAGTTTACTGAAGACCAGAGGCCACACATCTCAGCGATGTTTAAGTTTTGCGAACATGTGTGGTGCCACTTCATGCCATACAGAACTTTACGCTGGTTGGTTGCGGCTCACAGACTTACATTAGTGTATGTTAGCAAACTACAGAATGAACTCAGGGGATCACTTTTGTGCTGCCCATGTCTGCAACAATGAGTTTTACGTTAAGGAACCGATGATATGTCCACTGTCTCTTTAACAATAATTGTCTCTTTATTATTTGGCCAGCTGCACTGAAATGGGAAATTCCAGTTGTTAGCTGTAATGTTCAGGTTTGTAAAGTGTTGGAGGAGCATCATGAAGTATTTCAGATGTCATAGTTACATCTGTCTCGCTCTGCTTTTAAGGTTGTATTGAATTCATCTTTATTAGATTTACAGCCTTGCTGGTGCTCACTTTGATATAATACTGTCATCACTCTTGCTTTGCAGTTTTGAGTCACTTTGTAAAATGTATGAAAGCACATCATTAGGTGGGCTCTGTCACTTTGTAATCTCTTCTATCTCAGTGCATCATACACATGTGAGAAATAAGACCCAGCAAAATGATTTACTGGCCTGATGCTTCAAGACATATTCCTGTTTTTGTCTGAATTTCTTAGCAGTCATCCCGACTGATCAACAGGTGATTGATAAAAAAAACAACAACAAAAAAACACAAAAAAAAACCACACAAGTAAAAACCCAACACACTGACCCAGAGACTGCAGACGAAGGACGCAAAACTTTACAAACGGTATAGAACAGTTTATTAAATTTAAGACTTTTAAGAAGTCATCATATTCCAACGCACTCCATCACGAGAGTGCATTCGTAATAACACCAACCCCAAAAGGATTGATCACGGCATCAAAAACATAAATAAAGCAAATGAACATATTTACAATTTAACATGGGAGTTGTGCACAAGAACACGCAACTACATGTCGAGGAGAGATCAGACGCCGAGGAGAAGGGTCTGACTTTTCAACGAAACCATCCGGACGGCTGGAGCGGAAGGAGGAGAAACGCGATTTAACAAAGCATGAGAGAAGACCTACAGTGTAATCACATTTTCATGGATTGACAGAAAAGAGGGAAATGCGTGGAACCTCTGACAATATGCTATAATGCTGTTTTCAGTATTAATGGTACAAAGATGACAAGCCGTCTCCTGCTGTAGGCGATCACAGTCCCACGTCCTTGTCCATGAATAACCACAGTTCAGTGTGGGATTAAAACAGGGGACGAAACGTTTTCTCTGGGAGAAGAATTTGCCCTGAATCAAATTTCTGAATCAGATATGAAACATTTAGTCTGCAAAAGGTGTGGAGACAGAACACCACCTTTATACAGTCCTTGACAAAGCAATTTCCACCTCTGTCCTGGTGGGTTTACAGTTCGTTTTAATCATCGTAGAGAGAATTGGATTTGGACATGAATGGGTCATCATCAGTGAGCTGAGTGGATGGATAAGCAAACATCACTTTGACTTCCTGTAAGTCAGGATTTTACAGTAATCAAAAACCCTGCAGATAATCAAAAAACTGTGCTTTAAAAAAAAGAAAAAAGACAAGAGCCTTAAAAAAGTACAATCATTGAAAGCACGTTACAATTAGCAGTTTGTGTGTGTGTGTGTAGTTACAAATGGGTCATGTGATTCAGCACTTCTAATGCACATTAAAAAAAATGTGGATCACAAAACCAACATCAGGTCCAGGTCCCCCAGTACACAGTGTAGAGGGGTATCGACAGCATCGACTTATTAGCTAAATGCTATTTTTCTGCATCACAGGAGGGCTGCAGACCTCAGCATGTGTGTTTTTGTGCTTCGCTGGGAAAACCAGCTAGGTGGGGTCGGAGCACAGTCGCACAATTCCGAAAACGTGAGGTGAGTTATCCGTCGAAGAAAAGTACACTTAACTGACTTTCAAATGGCACTCTGGTTCATGCAGATTCTCCTCCGGTGCTCAAAGCACGGCAAACCCCTTCCACTTGGGTCCCTTAACGTGTGGACGCAAACACTGAAAATAATTTCAAAGAGGCAACCACCATCATCTCGTCCCTGGAGGTCACACAGTAACATTCAGCTATCCGTTAATGGCAGAGATAGTCTCCCCTTTTTCCCCTCTCTCACAGTATATCACACTATCTTACAGTTGCTTAATGAAAAAGCCATTTACAAGCAACAATATGTACAAGATTGATCTTGAGAATTACAAAGAAAAGCATAGAAACAGGGTTTTCTCTTCAGTTCTGTACAGAGAGCAAAGAGGAGGTGTTAGAAAATGATTGAGCACCTCAGAGTCGTTGTGTAGAATTTACACACAGAAAACTTCGTCCAATTACTGGCTTTAAGATAAACTCACATTCACCCCTTCATTTTCCTAACAGGTACATGCAAAAGGACAAGAGCCACAGGCTCAGCATTCATTCAGAGGGGGCCAAAGGCCCTTTCTAAAGGCAAGTCATATCTGATGGAAAGGACTCATAAACTCTTCTCTATGCAACACATCACCTTCTTACATTAAAAAAACAAAACAAAAAAAAACATAGGAAAAAAAAGTGGTCTTTTTTTGGTCTCCCATATCAGGCATGTTTGGTGTCAGAACACCAATTAGTGCTCGTACTAGTGACCAGTACAAATCACTAGTAGATAGGATGATCAAGCATCAAAGGCCCCTTCGGAGTGTCCTCTTGGTTTTGATACCTGAGGTGTAGTGTGAGTGAGTGAACACTGGCTGAACGTTGGAAGGAAGCAGCATGTTCTTAGCACGTCTGTCAATAATCTCCGTTATTTAAGTGCGCCATGGTCAAAGTCAGGAGAATGGCAGCGCTTTAGGATAATCACAGGTGAAACATTGCGAAATAAATCACAAGCCGAGTCTACTCCGAGCTGTCTGGATGCAGTAAACACCGCCCGTCAGGTAATCATGGCTATTTTAAATTAGCCACTGAAAATTATTCGCATGTACCACTTGAGCCGAGCCTGGCAGTGAACATTACAGAACGGCTGTCACTTTTAAAATATCCCTTTGTTTGTGAGTGAGGTTAAAATTGGGAGCCTAGGCAACAAAATGCAAACGGGATGTGTGTTTACTAAGAAACGTAGCTGTGCAGGATTTGTGCGTCTCTACTCTAAAGAGAGCGAGCCGCCATCCAGCACATCTGCTGTTCTTAGTGTTCAATGTGATTGTGTCTAAAGCACATGGCAGGGCAACGAGGGGTTTCTGTAGGGTGGCAGACCACGAGGGGGGGTGGGGTGGGGGCCACACGTCGTACGGTGGGGTTTTTAGTTAGTCGATGTCTGGCGTGAGGGGCGGCCCATCGAAGAGGCGCTGTACGTGCGGGAACGCTGCCTCATGGCCAGTCGGCAAGGCAGCTCCAACTCCTGGAAGAGGGGCGTCCCTGTGATCTCAGCCGCCTCGGGACGCTCGCTGGGGCTCGGTGACAGCATGCTGCGGACCATGCTCAGCTACACAGACAGGAAACAGATGGTAAAAATCTGTGTTTCAGATAACATTTATTCAACTGGTTTGCTTATGAAACATTAAAAAAAATACAATATTAAATAAGATAAATGTAAAAAAAAAACAAGAATTTTAAATACTACAGCACACAACTAACTAGTAGCATAGTGGGATACTCAGGTAAGAAGTAATTTCTAGTGTCAGAGAATTACAGATTATGCTCTGGGATTATGTTAATCTAATTACAAAGAAAACGGGTAAACAAGATCATAGGACCAACCAAACAACAAATTACAGCCTCAGTTTGCAGTTTGGTGCTTAATACTGAGCAGTAATTTAAAAAAAAAGAAGCTCATCTGTGTAGTTGATTAAATTAGTCATTCTAATTGTAATTTGAGTATTAATATGAATCAGCAAATGAGTCACTCATTATAGGAACTACAGTAGTGGCAACAGAAGCTGTAATCCTGCATGCACTGTGCACACAGAAGACTAAACACTTCTAACAACAGCTGATCACTCCCTTAGAGTCTTTCGTTGATTAATGTGTTTAACATGCATTTTGACAGCTTCCTCTGTTATGATGCAAATATACTGCAAGGCAGATTGTTGGTATTAATGTGCCAACATTTCTGGCATTTAATGGACACTCTGGCTGTGATGGGATTTTGCTGATGTCATCCTTTGGGGGTTGCGTCAGGAAAGGGCATCCAGTGTGAAAATCTGCCAAATCAAACATGCAGCGGTACCCGAGGTGGCGACCCCTTGTGATTAAGGGATTAGCCAAAAGTAGCTTCTATGTGTTTGAACGCAAAGAAGCTCAGAAATCAGCAATTTTTTTTAGGCTTTTGAAAATGACGCACTGCTGAAGTTAGCGTTAATGCTCCTAATATTATGATACCGAGCTCAAATTATGAATTGGAGGCCTGCTGGCAGCACTGATGAGAAGAAACTGTCCTAACGCTGCAAACCTTACATTTCTGGCTCGGGTGCAGTGTACATGTACAGCCACTAGGTGGCAGCATATAGCAACTCACCTCCTGAACATTGTTTTTGGAGAAAACCTCTGGGAAGCGCAGCACTCTCACTTCTGTCAGTGTCTGGAAGAAAGGATGTAAACACCTGTGAGCGGAGCTGTGCTAATGGCTCACCAGGTCCTTTGTTGCTGAGACAAAGACTTCATGGCTACTAAGAAACTGCCTGTGCATGCCTGCGCGTGAGCACTCGTGCGGGAAAGCCAACACATAAACTAACAGCAACGATGACAGAAATAACAATAACCAGCAATCGGGAATTCTTGATTTCTCAACACGTAATGACATCGTAGGAGACAGAAAGAAACTCCATCACTAGCTTACACACAACTGGCCAGCTGGGTTTCTTACTGAAGCCAAAATGAGATCATTTCAATCCAAATGTTTTTGAAAAGCTCCATAAAACATTTGACTTAATCCTTCACAGGCACTACAGTTCAGTAAGAACAAGTCAATAATATGAACAGCAAATGTTTTTAGTTAGTTTTGATGATGAGATGTTTAAGACAACAAATTTGCACCATTTGCAAAGGAGCTCAAACAAACCAGTTTTAGATCATCTATAACAATCATCTCTTGGTTGTTCAAAAAAACCTAATTACAATGTAATTCACAACCCTTTTACAGATCCTAAAATAAAGCAATAATAAGCCCAGCTTATAAGGCTGTGTGTTTTCTGACTCACCCTCACTCTCTCCATCTGAGTCCTGAAAGGATACAGCAGCTCAAACAGGATCAGACCCAGAGAGTAAATATCCACTTTATGAGAGTAAGAGTTTCCAGAGAGCTGCAAGGACAAAAAGCAAAGCATCCAATTAGTCCTGAAGCAGGAAACCAGGAACTAAAAGTTTTCTTTAAAAATGAACACGTTTCCTCACCTGCTCTGGGCTCATGTAGAGTTTGGTGCCGACCTGGCCCGTGTGGCGGGTGAGGAGTGGGGCGGGCGTGAGGGCGCTTGGTTCATCTTCATCCTCCTCCTGGTCCATCGCCGTCACCAGGCCGAAGTCTCCCACTTTCACTACGTCGTCCATGGTGAAGAAGATGTTGGAGGGCTGCAGGAGCAGCAGTTACAAGTTACATCACGCGCACCACACAAAGAATGACGAATGAAGCACAGAGTGGTTTACAATACTTCACAAGCTGCCCATAAAACAAACACGGTAACACACAACAGTCTCATCCAGCCAAGTCTGAAGGAAAGTGTTTCTTCCCTAACTGAAGCTGCAATCAGGATATTTTCCCCTGCGCTATATATACACGGGAAACATTAACAGAATTTAGATCTACACTTGGAATTTTGCCATTCATAACACACACACACACACACACACACACACACACACACACACACACACACACACACACACACACACACACACACACACACACACACACAGACGATGTGTACATGTTCACCTTGAGGTCCCTGTGCATGAGCCCCTTGCTG
>VURO01005809.1:9124-21039 GCA_015108175.1 Pelvicachromis taeniatus
TCTGCTGGCTTGAGGTGCTTCCATGTTCTCGGTGACCTTGCTTTGAAGTGAACTGGCTCCGGTTGCAAGTCGTATATTAACAACCCTCGCTTGAGTGTTTGCAGCCTTGTTTATGACTGCTGGCATCTGAAACAGCCCGGGCATACAGGCCGAGGGCAGAGGCCTAGGCGTTTCATTCCAGCGCCACCCCACAATAACGGGAGGTCACGAGGAACAGAGAGCCGAGAGTACGCCGGTTTAATACCAAATACCACCTTCCTAGCCTGGATTCTTCTGAGTGAACAAACAAATCTGCTTCGATGTACTCTTTCAAAGTTTTAGAAAGTCATTTATAGTATTTTTTTTTTAAAAATGAAGAAAATATCGTCTTTATAGTTTTTAGAGTGCCCTTGCTTACCTTTGGGATGTCCGGGGTCGCTGAACTCGTACTTCCCGCTCCCAACCGTCCGCAGCATTTGCAGCCCGTTGGGACCATCCTGATTGTCTGCAGCCGTCTGCTGGCCATGCGCCGCTGCCGCCTGTCCGTTGGTGAGAGGCAGGGTGGGGGGCTGGATGAGGCTGGGGTGAGAGGTTAAGTGGCCGTTGCCAATCATGTGAGCGTTTGGATGAACCACCGGGTTGGCTTGGGCAGCGAGGGCGGATGGTGTGACCGTCGGCTGGGCTGAGGCGTACGGAGGCTGGCTGGGCATGCTCAGCACCATAGAGGGCGGCTGCTGGGTCGACTGCGGCGTCAGCTGGAAGTGGGCGGTCATGAGGGGGTGTTGTGGGGGCACAGACGTCTGGATGGATGGGGTTACTCCTATGATGGGCGACTGCGCAGTCACGCTGTGGTTGAAAGAAGGTGGTTGAGGGAGGGCGTAGGTGTGGGAAAGGAGACTGGGCTGGCTCACCGCCGCCACCGGGGCAGGCCAAGTCGGAGCTGAGGGGAAAGAGGCAAAAGAACTATAAATCAATATTAATTTTTTTAACACCAAGACAAATGACTTCTATGCTGCCGCGCTATTTAGGTAAGCTGTACAAAGCCGAAAGCAAGAGAAGGGTGCTAATTTTAAGTCGTGATATTACGTGATCAAATAGAGACAGGAAACAGCATGAGAAGACAAGACTCCAGCTTGAGTTGTGTTCCTTACCACGCCACAACTGTCAGTGTGCCGCTCCACTTCAGTCTAAGTTTGTTTTTGACTCGAGACTTAATATAAAACACAAAATATTTCAAGGGATGTACAGATCAGCACCCAAAGTCAACATCGTAATAAGATTAAGAGCTTTATTTTGCTACAAGATGAACAAATAGCTTCCTGAACGTGAAGGCATACATGTTCATTGCATTCGGCATTTGGCACCATTATCTGTGCAGGAGTCTGTGTTTACCCAGACACTCTGAGCCAATCATCTCTCTACCCCGAGGCGTTAGATGCTGTGGATGTGCTGGGAAGGCCATATTGGACCTAAACGCCGTCTCCCTCCCTCATCCACTCCAACTCCTTCATCTCTGGCTCCTCCTGCCACGGCCCAAGCTCCAAAAATAGACTACCGCTCTGCTAAGGGGCCAAAGGCTAAATGACAGCATGCAAAAAGCTGAACAAAAAAAAGGAAGAAGCTCGCATTATTCATGGTACTAGCCCTCCTGATATAACAGTCCGGGCAAAGATGGATGGAGAGAGAGAGAGAAAGGGAGATAAAGACAGACATTGCGAATAAAAGAATGAAGAGGGCTGGAATAGAAGCCCCTGGAGGAGAGGTCAGTTCAGTTCATGATTCACGTCATTGAGCCAATCGGCACCAACACTGCATTTTCATTTCCCCTCTTTTGAAGCCCATCTTGATAAGGGATCGTAATCAAAAGCGTTGGTATAATGGTTCCGCGTGCTGTGAAGGCTCAAGGTTTTAAAGGCGCAATAGTGTTGACTGGAATTTAACATACACACATTTTCCATCTGCCCTGCATTTCCTTGTTGACTTTCCTCTCAGTATTTTAAGAGGAAAACTATTTGATGAAGAGAATTTCACCATCGTGCCCCAACGACAACCTAAATTTATAGCCCATCCGCGTCTTTAATTGTCGTCTTATTCCTCAGATTTAACCAATGAACTCCACTTATTATTTATTTATTTGCAGAGCAATTTGCTTGAGTGCAAGATTGACATAAAAAAAAAAAACACGACTATTTTTGTACAAAGAAGTGAAAGTTGAAACAAAACTTCTTTTTCAAAGGCAAACTTTCTTTAACAGACAGAACAGTGAAGTTTCTGTTGAAAGAAACCGTTGATTAATTCTGGCACAGTTGGCAGAGAGCTCTCTGGCAACACAGTTCAGTGAAGTGTGGAGAGGAGCTGGCTTCGTTGCAAACGCCAGTCACAGCTTGGAATAGCGCGCGCACGTGAATCAATATGCAACACTATGCTTGAATTGGAGCGTCATATGCGACAGCGTGCCGGTGCTGGTGACATCTCACTCTCCTCGCGCTTCAACTCCAAGCTGTGGTGTGGGTGTGGGGAGCTGCTGTGGCGACGGAGCACAAAAGCTCCACGCCGTCCTAGTGCAACTGCATCGCTCCTGCAGCGTGGCGGCTCCTGCTAAAGAAACATTCCTCCAGTAACTGATCGGCTGTTTAATAATTAATCCGCAGACCACGCAAATTATAATTAGGAGGGGAACTGAACAGGCAGCAGCAGGGGTTGCAACATGTTTTGAACATGATACTTAGCCACCACAGAGTCACAGCTGTTTGTAATCTGGATTTGTCGAGCCAGAATTTCCACCGGAGCGCACACCGGGCCAGTATTATTCTTAAATGAGACACATTTGTGATGAGCAGGAAGCGCACGGGCCAGCAGAGCAATGGAAGGAAATTAACAGCTCTAGGGCAGAGCCATTCTGGGTGAGTTCATTACAATAGGAGTAAAAAAACTTCAGCGTTGGCTCAACTCGTTACTGTCAGCGCCGCGCACTGTGCCGCGCTGCCGCTGCTGCTCCGTACACGTTTTAAAGTGGCGTGAACAAAATAAGGTCGACATCTAAATTAGACCTGCTGGAGATCATTTGGAGGACTTTCGCAATTTTGCTATATGGGTTTGATTGAGGCTAAATCAGCCCCGATTAGTGACACAGTAACATTAACAAGGGTGATAAAATGACAGCAAAGGAGGGTGGTGGGAGTCTGGAATGTGGGTGAGGGGATGCAGCCGCCCCCACGTGCTCACCGCATTCTTGATACAAGCTGACATTTCTATAATTATATGCCTAATTAAGCTGGTTTATGTAAAGTTAATGTTTATGAATGAACATTATGCATGATTGTGTATGTAAAGCAAGCATATTGCAGAGGCGAGTGGGTATTTATTTAGGGCAAAGAAAGTCAAGGTGGCTTATTAGCATCGGATGCTAGTGTAACTGGCCAGAGCTGTCTAGAGGCGAAGCACAAGTGTGGAGTGTGTGTGTGGGTATGCATCCTGCTGTGTGCTCATATGTGATGTATAGCTCTGTAAGCTCATTTTAGTATCTCATAGAGAACACAGGACATGAGTTTGTGCCTCAGTTTGCTGAAGCATTATTTGTATTCAAGTCAAAGTGGGCAAAGGTGTAGCAGTCCTGTTTTTGTTGATCATGTAATCTTTAGCATGACAACAATTATTAACTGGTATATTCAATTCAATTGTTTCAATTCAATTTTATTTATATAGCACCAAATCACAACAGTCGCCTCAAGGTGCTTTACATTGTAAGGTAGACCCTACAATAATACATACAGTGAAAAACCCAACAATCATATGACCCCCTATGAGCAAGCACTTTGGCGACAGTGGGAAGGAAAAACTCCCTTTTAACAGGAAGAAACCTCCGGCAGAACCAGGCTCAGGGAGGGGCGGCCATCTGCTGTGACCGGTTGGGGTGAAAGAAGGAAGACACGATAAAACACATGCATATATGATTTAAGCATAAACGACAGTGGCTCTGACAGCTCAGACCCACCGCAACTTAAGATAGGAAAACACAACAGAAACAGAAAAAAACCCCACAACAGAAATGCCTTTGGAGGGACGATGACGTGACAGAACAGCTGCACAAATGACATGCTAACAGTAAACGGCTAACAGCAAACTTGTATCTATAATATTATATGAATCATGGGATTAAAACACACATCACCTGCATATCTTTTCCCCTCACGGCACCAGTGAATCTGCCATTTCTTTTGCGAGTGGCTCAGTGTGATGCTTCACATGTTTTAGTCATTTCTGCAGCTGCTCTGTCACGATATTGTCTCACCAAAAGCACTTTTCTTCACCCAGTTTTCTTCACCCTTTAAGCCCCAGGTATCATACAGGCCAAATGGCTTTAAATAAAATTATTTAAACGCTTTCAAACTACACCCACAAACCACTGCTAGCTAGCATTACAGCTCAGCGTTTAAGTCTTGTTGCCAAATGCTTCTCATCAGGTGTAGATATATGCTTCCATCTCCACAGTTCAACGTTTGGCGGCTGTAGATTAGTAGAAAAGAAAATATTTCCTCCATGGAATAACCCTCATCACATCTTGAAAGAGACATTGCTGCATATATATTTTTTGTTGCTTCCAGCACTGCCTGCCATTTAGTTCCGATCTATTCCAAAGAAGGCAAACATCTCCAGGGCAGATATCTTCAAAACTAAGCAACACCAAAAGAAAGTGGATGGATAAACAGCTCTACTGCCCAGAGGGAACAATATATGCATTTGATTAGGAGGTCAACTGTCCCTACAGCATGACCTGCTACCATGTGACACACAGGAAAAGCAGGGAGCACAGTGTGTAAGTGGACCAGCTAAATCTCCTCCTCCAGGGTCATGCATACAGCCTCACATATTGCAGGTCCAGCGGGAACACAAAGGCGCAAATAATGTTGTATTAGACTACCTCGGCAAGCAAGAGCGAGTGAAAAGACTGAAAAAAAATTACCCTGGATTTGAATCAGGCTATGCTGCTCCGTTTTCAGTCTACGTGCTCTCTCGTCTCATAATTTTGTCACATCAGCACAAAAAGCCAGAGCACAAATACCCACCAGACTTATAGTTTTAAGGAAAACCAGCTTTGGCTAATTTTTTTGCTTTCCTTTTTTCTTTGTGTGTGTGTGTGTGTATACATCTTCGTGGGGACCAAAAATTGGAAGTTTACTATACTCGTGGGGACCGACAGCCCTCGTGGGGACCAAAACCCCAGTCCCCACGAGTTTGAAGGCATTTTTGAGACTCAAAATGTGGTTTTAGTGTCAGGGTTACAATTAGGTTATGGTTAGGTTTAGGGTAAGGGTCAGGGTTAACCATTCATTTTTGATGGTTAGGGTAAGCGTCTAGGAAAAGCATTATGTCAATGAGATGTCCCCACGAGGATATAAGACACGCGTGTGTGTGTGTGTTTAATATTCATAAAAAACCACAAACCCACGTACCTTTCTCAGATTTGGCTTCATCCCTATTAAATGTGCGTGTGTTTGTGAATGCTGTGCTTGTGATTCATTACCGGTGGGCTCGGTGTCTCGATGTTGCTTAGCAGGGGGCTCATCTGTATCCCACGGTGTGAGCTGGTTTATAGGAGTCTGTCCCCACCTCACCCCTGGTGCCAGCAGCAGTCCCGGGGCCTGGCTGTCTCCGGGAGACAGTCCGGAGACCTACAGCACGGTGACAAAAACAACACTGTCAATTAGGGGATTATAGGGGGGGGGGGAATGCGTCACATCCTACACTAAGCATGTTTATTTTCAAAAACACCTGCTCCTTTATGATCTGAAGAAAAAATGTGACAAATGACAGCAATCTCAACTGTTCTTTAAGGTCTTGAAGTGAGCCATGATGATGGTAGAGAGGTGTATAATTAGCTGTGAGTGAGTGATGATTACAGACTATATAACAGGAACAAAGGGGGGGGGGGGATCCTGTTGAAGGCCTCAAGAATCTTAGCACTGTTTCTCTTGTTGTATACCAATAACAATTAAACTTTCAGGCGTGGGCTACATTCAAATTCTCCCCTGGAGATTTTCTTTATCGTCTTCCGTGTTGAATTATTAACATTTTTGTTCATTCAAGCAAGATAATAAAATTGTGAACCAAAATATGACAAATAGATTCAATAAAGAGAGAAATCTTTTTCTCGGGGACGGGAGACAAGAAAAATGTAATTTCAAAAAAGAAAATGAAAAGCTAGCTTACAATGTGTGTGCTGGGTGGGCGAATCAAACTTCACCAAACCAAACTAAGAGTTCCCCGAGCCTCTCTTTGCACCCACGTCTGTAATATTTTGCTCTTGTAGGGCAGTAAGAAATGTTATCAGGCAAGCGCAGGCTGATGAAAACACAGGGTCAATCACCACTGGACCTCTGAGCAATATTCGCCTCCCCTATCTCCAGTTTTGGACGCACAGTCTAACAACCAGGCGTGGAGAGAGTGGGCCTCCCTCCCCACCCTGCTCACACCAGAGTTAATAGAAAAGACCTGGTCACCAGGCCCCTCCTGTGGCCTGGCTGATCCCTCCATCCCTCTTTCTCCATCCCTCAATTCCATTATCCCCCCCTGACCCGGCGTCCACTTCATCAAGCACGCCATCATGCATTCCAACAGCTGTGTCGACAAAGCCCGGCAGAGCGCTGGCCGACCGCACAAAGACCAAAAAAAAAAAGCAATCCAAACAATTCTCGCGGTGAATTAATGTGCAGCTTTACATACTGGATCGATCCCATTCCTGGAAAATGTCCCTCTTTTGCTTGAATATGGATTTATCGCAGCTTTGCGGGACCTTTAACACTAAGATATTACTCTGTATTGACGCAGCGCCACCATCGGCTGTCTAATAAACAGCTTCACAATAGCGGACAGGTTCAATGAGCGTCACTTACTTGATAAATCTATACTGAAAGTTATCTGACACTTCATATGTGTTTGGACGGGAGGAGGAAAGGGGGGGGGGGAAATACAGAGGAAACATCTCAAGGCAAAATAGAAAACAGTGTGATGGAGTGAGAGAATGGAGGCAGGTTTAGGGGGGAGACAGGCTGTCAGGTCTTTTTGTCCATCTCAACCTGTCGACTTCAGACAAGAGAAAACTGAAATGGGTTACTCAGAGGATGCCCTGAGCGCTCAATTCCATCTGAGGACCCTGGAGACTGGGAGAGAGAACTCCGACCATTTTCAAGGCTGTGTTTTCTGTGGCCCTCTATTTATTTTAATGAGCATTTTTTTCCTCCTCTGCCCCGTGTTTTTCACTGTACTCCTCTCCAGCCATGTTTTACTTTCCCCTCTACACAGGCAACTCCTCATTAACTCGTAGTATTGACTCTCTTACATTGTTTTTAGCCCTGCACCTGACTCATGAGGTTCTCTCATTAATACCCCCCCCTCGTCCATTTATCCAAAATAAAAGGCAAAAAAGAAAAAAAACTAAACAAAACAGGAAAGATCTCTTCTAGTGAAAAGCAATCCCTCTATCACAGTTTTAGTGCACCAGGTAAAAGAGAGAGAGAGGGGGAAAAAAAGGTTCTTAGTCAGCGCCATCACATTGACAGCATATCAGCTAGACTCGGGAACAATCCTGACTTCAAAATGATCAAGGTTAGATAGGAAATACACACACGCAGACATATACACAGTGGAAACACAGGTGTGTATGCACACACAGCAGGTGGAAATACAAGCGCACACACACACACACACACAGACACACACACACAAGCCAGGAGATATCAGAAGGGATGTTTATTAAGATGGCAGACTTGCTGCAGGCAGGCAGGAAGGTACTGTAGGTTCTGGGACAGCGCCTGCCATTTTCTCTCAATTTTATTTGCTCTCCCTATTTCCAGTCCCCTCCTCCCTGGCCACCCATTATCACCGGGCAGCAGATGGTTTCCTCTGACTTGACAAAAACCATGCTGGAGAAGAGGAGGGAAGCCAGATAAATAATTCCAGAGCCGTGCCAAACCGTTCTGTGTTTGTTGTCGAGCTGGCCGGGGAGCGCTTTCTGTACGTCCGCATGCAACATCCGTGCATACGGACCGCACACTGCAGGCGTGCAACGTGGTGCTTCAAAAACAAACGCCTGCTGACACCTATGCACACAAATCTACACACATACGTGAACGTAAACACGAGCGATGTTCTTAATCAGTCGTGAATCTTTTTTCTTATTGTTTCTGTTACTATTTATGTAGCTAGGCTCATATGTTATTATAGCATCAAACATCATGTTGCTATATAAAGACAGTGAAGCATAAAGTCACACTCTGTGTTGTAACCCGAGGTCCTTCGTTTTATGCTTCGATAGCCAGTCCAGCTGCACATACGTGCTAATTCCTGAGAGTGCCATGTTTAAAAGTGCCGGGCCTTAATGGATTTATTAATGAAAATAAAATTTAAAAAATGAAACGGTCACCTCCCCCAAGAGAGATGGCAGAGGGCAGTGTAGCAGAGTGTAGTCCAGAGATGTCTGTGTGGGCTTACAGTAGCATGTGAGAGTCACATTATCCTGGTTAAATAAAGGTTAAATAAAAATAAATAAAATTAGAGAGCCGTACCGCACATTTTGCAACGTGAGTGTGGGCTAATGGTTGCAACTCCGCGGGGGTGGGGGCGGGGGTGCTCTTGGCCAACACATTAGGTTATTTTGGTCTGGGATTCTGGTGCTCTCGTGGGACATCCAGTTGCTCTTAATGTTACAGCACATTTCAGTAAACCAACTAATTTTTTTGCGTCAACAAAATGTTAGAAAATCGCTCAAAAGGCCCGAGTCGAGCTCACTTTTAACTACACTGACTGATCAAAGCAATATTTCTCGTACCCAAGATACTGAAGCAACTCTAGGATCCTAAAAAAATACCCCCAAAACCCAAAAAACAGAAATCTTCAGATTTCAAATTCAAAACCTCATTATCTCACACTTTTTCATTACAAAAAAAGCACTAAGCAGTTATTCAGTTTTGTGGACCGAATAATCAGTTTGTCAACTATTATTTCAGGTCTAGCACATAACAGGTCAGCTTCTACAGAGGCACATAATGCATTAACAGCTTGGAACATTGCTATTAAAATGTGCATCACTGAACTTGCTCTATATTTAACAGGAACTCTGCATATTTTGCTCACTGCTGTACTGTAAAACATGCCCTCTGAATTTGAAGCAGCTATCCATCTGCTCCTCAGGCGCACGCAGCAAAAGGAGAAATATCCCCCACCCTTCCTGAACCTCTGAACGTTGCAGACATGTCAGAATCGGTGCGTTGACGAGAGGAAGGAAGATAAAAATCAAGACGAATCAGGCCCGAACATACACCCGTCCCCCTCGCCTAAACAGAGGACGCATCGGTCGTATTCTGGTCAGCATATTGGACGTTTTCTCGGACACGGCGAACGCTGACATCTGTCACTATGTGCACTACCATCCTGCAATAGCAGGCAGCATTATTGTGCTTACCAGAACCTCTTGCCACTGGCTACCATCTGCTATGAGTACATATAGGAGGGGCCTTGTGGTGATCCGGGGCTCTGGGCTTTGATTGCTTTGAGTTATCCACAACATCCACATCCAAATAAACAGAAAAGCGTTTGCTCACAGCTTTGTGTTTGCCTTAGCATTTTGTTCGAGCCAGCCCTCGTCTGTGAGAGTTATTGCACCGGTTCAATCCTATAAAAACACCGAGTAGGACACCAGGCTTCCAAGCGAAACCACCAGCACGGACATTCTGCATAAGCTCCGGCACTTTGTACCTATTTTGCTTCTAATATGGGCCCGGCACACACAAGCCTAAAGATATAGGGCTTCGATCCAGCTGACAGAAATTACTTTATTGCTCGACTTGGGGAGAAACTGCACGAAAGAGCAAAAGAGAGCGACAGAGAGGGAGGGATGAGTATGTCTGTAACGCCCAGATCCCATTGGGGGTAAACAACATTACAGCACACACTGATCAAATCAACTAACTGCTACGAGATTTAATAACAGGTCTGGGTGGAAAAAACACACACACACACACAAAATAAAAAACAGGTGTAGCGAGAGCGAAGCTGCTTTTGCGAAAGAAAGGAAAGGAGGAGGAGGAGAAGAAGAAGAAGAGGAGTGCTTCAGGAGGGCCTTAAATGGAGAAATGGGCTCCCACAAACACACCGAGCTGGTCAATAACAATACCGCATTGAAAAGCTAATCTTGTGAAATGTCATTAGCACAATTGCCAGACACAATGAGATAGCGATGCGCGGCGTGCAGGCCGGTGCTATGTACACTGGTTGATTGTGTTCTACCTTTTAAAATCCTGTGTTCATCTGGCAGCGAAGCCCCCTTTGCACACACAGGGGGGAAAAAACGCGAGCTACAAGTGACGAGGAGGGTCGCTGACGTGTGAAGTCCATCAGTCGGTGTGGTTATCAGGGGGCCTGTGTGTAGCTGTTCTACAGGACAGGTTATGGTGCACCTAGAAATGTTCATGGGCTGTTTTGCTGGTTGAACAGGAGCCACCATTATTGTTTCATTTATATGCAATAAATAAATAAATAATCACACTCTCTTCCTCCTTCTTCCTCCCCCCCCCGCCATCAGACTGCTGTCTTTGGGGAAACGCACGCACACAACTGTAATCGTAATCAAAATTTCAATAACAGAAGTCACTGCCTTGCTATATTGGATGAACCCATAAAAACATCACACTGTAATTCCACACTATGAACAGACCCCCCCCCCCCAAGAAAAAAACAACACTGTATGCTGGTAAGGAAATGAAATTTTACTCTAACAGAATGGCTTTTTCTTCCCTTTGGCTGGGCATGGAGTGATACAGTGAATTTGGTTGAAATGTGGCGGGTGATGGAAATAATGGCTCTCCCCGGAGACAAGAAACAGAAAGAATGTCAGCGAAGGAAGGACTGAAAGATTGAGAGGCAGAGTAAGACAAACCCATCCATCACGTCGCCTTTTATCATTACCTTTGACAGATCATTTTCAGCTTTTCTAAAATAGAGGATGGGGGGGGGGGAGAAGAAAAAAAAAATCTTCTTTTTCCTCCTCCTCCAACTCAAAGCTCCAAACCAAGTGTGGTCCCAAACTGACCACGAGCGTTAAAAAGTGGACAAAAGCGCACAACTCATTTTCTTTCGGACATTATTCACTTACTGTAGAGAGGTATCTCCTTTCCATGACAACGCGCTGACACCTAAATGTGCAGTGGATTTGTTCTGGACTTCCGTCATAATAGTGCTGAATGCTGGAGCGAAACCACGGGGCGGCTGTGTCCAATCTATTAGACTGGAACATAGCAGAGCATCTCACAAGTAAACAAAGAGACTACTGCGCCATTTTTGGCAGCCATCTTAAAAAGCGAGCGGCGCACCGACGCGCCGAACAGCCTGGTGGCATAGATGGCGAAGGCGCGTATTCAGTGTGATGGCTGCGCGCTGAAAACATGGGAGAGGATTTGAGGTAATACTCTTTATACTCTGAACAGTCCTGCGAACTGTGATCGAATGCTGCGATTAGACATGTCGAGTGCATTGTGGAAGCGCAGTTCTCTAGAATTAAGAAGCAAATATTCGTTTAAAAAAAACCTTATTGTGAATACGAATGTCTCTTAGCCTTACCGACGTACAAAATATGCTAAATTCTGCCTACGGGCTTAAACCTGTTTGGGAAAGAACCCCCAAAACCTTTCTGTAGATGCTTTTGACTGTAAAAGCTACAATTTCAAAGTATTTGGAAGTAATTTCAGTCTGCCAGCCTTTTGATGCCTGCTATCACAGCCTTTTGGCAAAATAAAGAACTCAAACTACAGAGTGCTGTGTTTTAAGTCTGCATCTGGACTCGAATGCACAAAAGTAGAGATTAAAAAGTTACTTTATTTAAAAAATATAAAGTTATGGATGTGGGGAAAAAAGGCAGAGGAAAAGCAGGTTTCCTAAATAAT
>VURO01005810.1:12821-24056 GCA_015108175.1 Pelvicachromis taeniatus
ATGATCTCCTTATTGTCTTTTTTTTTTTTTTATCTTATCAATGGCATTTTACAAAAATGAAACTTCTCTCCTACAATAAGTAAACTGAAAATTGTGTAAAGCTACTTTTGCAACACAATCATTATTCATGAATTTGTGCTAAAAATATCAGCTCTGTTGTCTGGCATGGTCACACATGGCTACATGTTGTGTTCCATCTTAAACTGATTGACCTAAACTGTTAAATCATATCATGTATCTGAAATGGGGTTTTTTTTTTTTATTTTGTGGTAATGTTTTGGCTGACTTTAAGGACTTACCCAGCTGGCCTCCATTGAGTCCCATTGTATAGACAGCCTCCCTGGTCCACAGCACTGTGTGGAACCTTCCTGCTGCAACTCCAATCACCGTCCTACCTTTGAGCATCTTGGAGAAAACCTTTATGAAAAGCAAATCAGACAGACAGTACATCAGTTCACAAGGTCATGTTATATACCAATAACAACCAAAGTAATTAAAGGTAAGCCAATGCTTCGTGCATTTACTGCAAAACATCAGCAGCTCCCACTGCTACCTCCTACCTGTTTAGGTACAAATGCAGAGGCGGGAGGAGGAGCCAGGCCCAGCTGATGGAATGTGTTGAGACCAAAAGTATAAACATAGCCTTCCTCTGTCAGGACCACTGAGTGGTCTTTAGCTGCTGCCACCTGGGAGCAGTGATGGGACATCAGAGCTTCTACCATTCGAGGAATCTGAAAAAAACAAAAAATGCAATTCAGACAAAAAAAAATTAATACATTGAAAAAAATACAGTCAAAAATAAAACAAAATAAAGAATAAGAAACACAAGGTTTAATAACCGTTTCCAAACCCATTTGAAGTACTTGAAAGAAGTGTTAAATTTGTATCAGCAGAAGGCTGATACCACAGCTCTAGGAAATGAGCTTTAATACATTTTATTGGTTAAACCATTAAAAGCTCAGAAAACAAATGAGATACTATATATCTGTGTAGTTGGGATCTTAGTCAATTTAAAGCTACAGATGCAGTACAAGCACCTCTCTCACTTTCCGTCTCGAAGTCCCATAGACAACCATAATCTTCTAGTGAACACAGTTAGCCTGGTAAATCGTTGTGTCTTTATTGAACACGCATTTTTCCAGCCTGTACTCAAAAGTGCCAACTGAACAAAGTAAGCAAAGCTTTGTGCTGACAGCTTTTCAAAATCTACTTGAAATATGAGTTTGAGATATTTAGTGCCCCTCCAGTCTGGTTACTGACAAATCTACCTCGCAACAGAAAAGAAAGAAAGAAAGTCGGTGAGAATAATCATGTCACTTGGGCTATGTGGACACCCAAGATCGTGAACTCGAGGACGAGGTGGAGTGACGACAATAACCCATCAGCCTTCAACTGCTGAAGAGTAAAAATGGAGGATTTTCAAGACTGTAGATACTCACAAGATCAAACAACAATGCAATTTCCATCCTGAGGAGTGTACTATGAATTAAAGTTTGACAAACCCAACAATGTCAACAAAACGTTTTGCACCGTCAAAGTGAAATACTCGTCAGTCACTATTAATAATTTCTTATGTGTCCAACCTCGTAGGTTGATCGTTAAAATTAAATTCATTCGTTTTAAAATCCATCATTATTTTTTATAGGAAAATGTTTCACATTTTTATTTCTCAAACAAATGTTTGGGCCTGAAAACAGGTTTTGATCTTTGGCTGCATTCTAATACTGGACTTATTTTTCTACAGAGGTTTTAAACAGAGTGTTTAAACAAGCAAGAAAACTGAAAATGTTCATGCCTATCTGAGATCTCACCAGATAAGTCTGTTCATCTCCATGGCCAAGTCTTCCTCCCTGTCCGTGCCCACAGGTGAACACCTGGCCTTTCTGAGACAAGAACACAGAGTGGAACTTGCACAGCACCACCTGCAGAAAGAAGAAACAAACAAAATTGTGATGTCCCCTTGTTGCTTTCAGTTTTAATAGCCTGCATAGCCCACTACAGGAAAATTATGAGGTACTTGGTTGTGCTGATTAATGTTCTTGTCATTATAATTTTGACCTCACGTCCGAGGCTGCAATGCATCTCTTTCCATGTCCCCGGGCCAAGCCTTGTTGTAGCGATAGTAAAACACTACGGCAATAAAAGGCCAGGGCACAGGTGGAAAAGCAAACATCATTACTAATACATCGCTCCCCTCAAGCCTTCAATAGAGCACATGGATGTCTCCTAAAGTATCGCATTGATGTAGACATCCACACACATGCGTATGAGTATAGCTTATTTAATTAAAAACATGTCATTGTGGAATTAATATTTAACCTCTGGCACCTGCTGGATTGGGTTAGGAAGACAAAGACTACACTGAGTCCCACTGGGTCATGAAATGGTCATGAAATCAGATCCACCTGTCCTATGAAATGACTACTGCAGGTTAGAGGGGAAAAAAAAAAGAAAAACAAAACCCCCTCAGACTTTCAGCTGTAAGCAGCAATTATATAACATTAGGTACAGATAAATTATTAGTTAACAGATAAGCAGAAAAGTGAAACTATAGCAAACACATTCTTATCTTATTCTGACACCCGTTAGGTACACAGGCCACTGGGGGTAATTGAACTGGGTCCAGGAGCTATATTAATCACACTAAGAGCCTAGACATGACAAACGCATGAAACTGTAGCCTGGCTTGGCACAGTTCAGCTAGCAGGGGTTAAATATGTACAGACCAGCTCCACTAAGTCACAAATGAAGGTTGTACAAGAGACGACAGACCACGTCTGATGATACAGCATCAATGCGCTGTATTAGACTCAAATAACATTACTGATCCCCCCCACCTCCCAGATGAACCAGGAAATGTGGCCATGACTCACTACAACATGCCAAATTATATTATGTAATATGCTTTAATGAATAACTTAATACATTTATCGCAGGTACAGTTTGAAGTTCTCCAGCATAAGCATAATTTCAGCTGCTGTGGACTAAACAGTGTTGCAGCCCCCTGAAAGGGGGGAAAAAACAAAACAAAAAACAAACAAACCATTTTGCAAATGATGATGTGCCCTGGGGAGAAGTTGGTGTAATACAGGCCTCTGGGAATAGGAGTGTTTTACTGGTTTTACCCAAGTGATGTGGCTTATCTGAAACACCCATGTGCATTGACTTTTTTTCTTCTTTTTTTTTTAACTTAATGTAATATCTTGGTACTCCGTTGAAACACGGGGCTATTACTGCATTACTGGTGTGACAGGGAGACACATGAGTTGGGTTTTCAGGGTGTGAGGTAGGAAAACACGTTCCCCCTCCCTTGAGAGATGTTAGGACAGCAATGCATTGTTAGCCCTACCTGCTTGATATAAACTCCAGTTCTGGGAAACACATCGACAAGCTCAGGGTGCTGTCGGCTCTCCTGATTGCCATGACCGAGGCTGAAATTTGTATTGTTTCCCCACGTGTAAACTTCAGTTGGATCTGAGGTGAAGAAAGAAACACTATTTGAAAAAAAAGAAAAAGAAAAAAAAAGCCAAGTCTCCAACTAATGTTTAACTACAGAGGCATGTAGTGAAAAGCAGGATTTAGGGCTCAGTGAGGCACCACATACCAAACCTGCAAACCTAGCCTGCTCTTGACTGACAGCCTAGGTTTGCAGCCTGCCGGTCCAAAGCAGTCCTAGGGTGCTCTGGACTGCTCTGTTCCACAAAGGAGATCAACACATACCAAACAGCCACCTGCTGACCAATCTATTCCCAGGAAAATAACATGACTATTCCTAGAAAAGCCTAGAAACCTACTACATTCACATTGAGGTCCACAATGTGCAGGTAGTACGTTTTGAAGACAACCTAAAGTTTTTGTCTTTCTTGACAGAATATGAATAAGGCATGCAGATTTTTTTTTTTAACTGTTTAAAACATTTTATAAGCCTCAATATAGCGATATGATACTAAATTTGAGAACTTTAGCTTTTGAATTAGTGATTTTGAATCAAATCAAGTACATAGTTACTGGTTTAAATTCTGTTTTTTTTTTTATATGTATTCTTTATTTGTTTTCAGACCTTTTAAACACCGCAGGGGCTTCAGCTGCAAGAATAACACAAACACGTCACACAACACAGACTGTTAATTTAACGGAATACGCAATTGTAATTATATGTCTGAATCGCCTGTCCCAGTGACACAGCTATGATAATGATATGTCTCTTACCTGACACAGTCAGCTTTTCTGGTGCTTTGTCAGTCTCACTGAGCAAAGCTCAGAGTGCACTTAAACACATTTACACAGAGCTTTTCAACACTGAACTACTGTGCAGCACTTTGCCTATCACACACACTCGCATTTTGCTTATTTGGTTTCAGCAGCTGTGTTGCTTTCAGCAGATGATTGTATTTTTGTACTATTACAATCTGATCATCATAAAATAAGACTGCTCAGTTGTCCCTATTTGTGATTAGTCACAAGCTGCCAACATAGCCTCTTCAATGTGAGCTACATTTGACTGAACCAGCCGATAAGCACTTGAGTTACCCGGTTACCAGGATTATGATAAGGGAAGCCAGAAAACACAAAAATATCACAGGTATATTGAATCGTAGTATAGGCCCAAGTGTTTTTATTTTTTGAAGAAGCAAAGTTGCAAATCTCCAACAAAACCAAAGCATTAAAAGCAGCACGCTGGCTTTTCTTACCAGAGTTTCTAAACAAGACATGTGATGGACGGTCCTTCATGGTCAAGTCCAGGACTGAAAGACCCTCCTTGTCATGGGTGGAGAGAAGCCCCCCGTGCTGAAATAAAAAATTCAAATGTAGGTCAAAGCTTGAGTCTCTTCAGAATAATGTACAGTGGTAAATTCTGATGATACTCCATCAACACACACCTTGACCAGTGATATGAGACAGTGGATCTGTCCATAGAAGGCGCTGCGGTGCAGAGCGGTCCAGCCAGACTCCTTATCCTTAAGCATCAGGTCAGCACTCTTGATTTCCAGCAGCCATTCCAGCAGGGCCTTCTTACCCAATGAGGCTGCCAGGTGCAGGGCTGTACGACCGAAAGCGTCCCGCAAAGTAGCCACATTGTGGCAGTATGAAGTCAGGAAAGCCCGGAGCTGCCCCTCAGAGCCGCTTGTTAGTGCAGCAACCACTTGGTCTGCATGCTGCTGTGAGCGGCATTTGGGGGTGCAGTCCAGCGGTGCCTGACTCATCCTGACCTCGAACAAATCTTCACAGTGAAGCCCTTCTCCTCTTTTCAAAGTCCTTCTGCCAGCCCACCACCGATAATGGCAAACACACTCAAAAACAATGTAATGTGTGGCAAAAAATAAGACAAACACTATAAAAAAAATAATAAAACCTGGGGAAAAAAATAGGACTAAAAATAAAACGGCCGAGGTAGATTGGAGTGCTAGAATTGTGCTTGTGTTGAGGTTCCACCGCACCCTAGCGACTCCAGAGCCTCTGTGTGACTCGTTTCAGTCCACCATTTCGACCAAGGATCGCACACAAAGCTGGGTGCTCGCAGTGTACAATGGCATCAGGAATTCAATAAATAGAAAACTTTGTTATGAATTTATACAAAAAAATAATAATTTGTACAACGTCTGCAAAAATACTCTTCCATCTAATTATGTACAAAAGGCAACACCTTCACCAGCCCTCTGACCTTCTCCTCCTGCAGTCCCAACCATCAAACCTGAGGGGAAAGGCCACCTTCCCCCCCAACTTTTCACACCCTCTTTTTCACAACTCCATAATTGTAGAGTGTACCTGAAGGGGAAAGTTGAAGCACACATTAGTAACACAACAGCGTCCACATTTTGATTACATGTAACCACGTATGCAGTACTCAAATACAAAAGTGCAAATTTCTAAACAAGTCTGCCCTAAAATCAGTCTTACGTAGCACAAGTCAGCTGAGTTTTAAGGTTTACAGGGTTCAGTGTTGATTAATCATCACGATTATGTAACAGGCTAACTTAGCTTAGCCTAATGTTAACTGTTGTTATTGGCCACTCACAATTTGGTTTCAGCTAATACACCCTTGATGTTAAGGTTGTAGTGGCCCCATTACTTTAATAGAACAGTCGTATCTCCCTTATTGCTTATCTAACTTGCCGCAGAAGCAGGCTGTGCACAGCAGCTACTTCACCTAGTAATATTAGCTCATGCTGTCTAACAGGGTATAGATAATTTCAAAGCGGGATAAACGCACCGATTTGGACAAGTCTGAAATTCAGCCCAGTATAGTTAGTTAAAGACAGTTACCTAATACTACTTTGACAGCTCGCTTAGCTGACACATCATCGCAAGCTAACGTTAGCAAGCTGCTAACAGCTGAGGCAAATGAACGTCGGGGCATTTCTTACCGTCCGCTAGTGAAAGAAAAAATAGGGCATGGAGAAAGTAGCATCAACGACGTAAATCCACTGTGTCATGACTACAAATGGAAAATGCAATATATTTTTTCGCCGGTTCGAAATTTGGACAGGACTGAGCCCCTGCAGGTTAGGTAAGAGAGCTTGCATCAATGTCAAGACTTCTGATTGGCCACGGCTCCTGCATCATGATGTTCTATTGGCTAATTTTTGGGGCGGTCAGTCGAGCTCAGAGTGCGCTGTCGCTCTGTGCGTGAGGTCATAAGATGCGTTATTAACCTGTACAAAAAATGTAACAATCATGTACCATAAATATAACATCTTAACAAGCTTGTAGAATAATCAAGAGAAAAGACAATAATAAGTGTTCCATAAAAGCAAGATTTTATTATTGAATATTTTTTTAAATGACTAGTGCTGTTCACACTTAAGATGCTTTGAGGATGAAAACTCATGTGATGATCCACATTTTGAGTTTGCCACATTCAGCGTTCATATAACAAGAAGATGAAAAGTTTGTAGGCTCTTCAGAAAAGCATCATTTAGTTAGATACTCAGAATCCAGGTTTCGTGGAATTATGCAGATGATTGTCATATTGGCCAGGACTAAGAATAGGAGAGGGTCAACGGAGGGTAAAGCTAAGATTACGCTCAGATACACACTTGGGGCTGCTCCTAAATATGCCATATTAATGAGCACTCCCCCCCCTCACCGTTCAAGCTTTTCTTATGAATCTTGTTCAATTGCCCAGACAATGTTTCTACTACAAGGCCCCAGTCAAGTATAATTACAGCAAAACTGTTATGCCATAATTAATGGGGATCAAAAGCACATTTAGAAATTACACATATAGTACTATATTAATACACAATATGCTGGCACTTTTTATGTTTTCTTTATTGTTATTTAAATGAGTATTTTACTGACATGCAATAAATCTTCACAGTGTACCCTTATCTATCTTCATAGATAGTTAAAAGAAATAGTAAAGCACTTGAATCACAAAAAAGTCCCCTTTCTTAATAAATAGCAGCAAGTATATGTTCACTGATGAGGCAGTATCAGTAGATCGAGTGATGAATTTGTTTCCATTAACATTTTTCTTTTGGCTTCCCTTTACACTAGATGTGTTTTTTTTTTTTTCATGGAGACTATATCTTATTAAATACGGTTTGCACTGAACTGCACTGAATTTTAAACATTAAGATAGGTCTTTAAATCAAGCTACTTTTACCCATAGGATTCCAGCCGAAAAGACACAACAAAACAAACAAAAAATAATAAATAAATAAAGCCACTCATATGCTAAAAACATTACCTGAAGGAAAATTGTTTCAGGAAATACAATTTATGAATACACTAACAAGTGGCTATGGTTCAATGGAATGATTTTATGTAAACTGGGACAAGAATACCTCATTAGACTCTAACAGTTTGCTGTTGTTTGTCTAAGTAAGTCAGGACAGTGAAAGCAAGGTTTCTTTTAAAAAACAGTAACATAAACATTATATGTTACTTCATTTGTCCAAGTAAAAATTTCCAGCTTAGTGGGAAAATTTTGGTTGGTAAAGTGGGACATTTAAGGCATATCATGTAAGCAAACTGTCTCCAGTTTGAGACCAGGAGGAGACACAAACCCAGCCTCAGGAGGCAATAAGCTTGTGTATTCCCAGTGCTGGTCCCAAGCCTGAGTAATTAGGATGATTCAGTAAGCAAGGGCATCTGGTGGCCCTTTGACATGAAATCAACTTTTTCTATTTAACCAAATAGTGCAAAATACAGATTCATGTCCTGTGGTTTAGTAAAAACTATAAATAATAAATGCAATAAGGACTGATAATCCTTTACCTTCCCTCCCTCATCTCAAAAGGGTCACGTCCTCTTTTTGTAGTTAGAATATCAAGTACCGCTTCAGTTTTATACATGCGTTATTAGAGCTTCATTAGACTTATTTTTAACTTATGTGTGACAAGTCATTCAAGCCAAATGCTACAGTTATTCATAAAAGGAAATCTAGACTCCTGCAGAGTACAACAGTCATATAATAACATTTAAAATTTAAGAAAACAACTGAAGCATGCATGAGTACAAAACTCTTCCATCCCTATTCATAATGTCTTCGCATCATAATACTAATAATAACAGTGCTGTGTCTTGTTCTTTCTAATATATCACACTTAATCTAACAGCCAGACTGGCTTGCTTCTTTAAATCTGTTCTTTAATTTTTTTGAGACTATATAGACCATTTTATTATTTAATACAGAAATAACTGTGATTTTCAGGAATAACAGTTGTTAATACTTTCACACTGAACTATACATAAGCCAATGTCCCATTTAACCTGAACCCAAGATGAACCATTCAGCCCTCTTCATACATACTGGTAAGCTGCGAGCCAATTTGTGAATACTACAAGAGTTTCAGGTTAGGTTTGTTTAAAAAAAAAAAAAAAAGTAACCACTTATAAGCATCATCATGACGGTGGAATTAAAACTGAAGGCTGAAGAAAACTTGTGGGAGTTTTCTGTTCACCCCCACTTTTCTTGAATAATGGTACGCTCCCTCCTTGCAATGGTCCGCGCTTTGCTGCTGCGGTTGGTCTTTCCCTCTTGACTCGCAACGATTAGGAGGAGCGGAATGCTGGAAATACGCATGCAATATATGGCACCTCTGGGAGAACGAGAAGGTTGTATGTTTGGAAACCAGTAGCCCGAGTAAGTAACTGGATGTAAAAAAAAAAAAAAAAAAGTCTGGATTTTATTGTTTCGCTAAGGAAACGGGAAAAATATCTTCTACCTGTAATGTTCCGAAAAGCCTGAGACTGGGAAGACAAAGAAAGAGGATCAGAGAAGTTTGCGCGCTTCACTGAAATGTAGACTCAGCCGAAACAAGGATGGTGTGGCGGTAGTTGTATGGAGTTGGAACTGGGGTCATTTTTCCAAAGGATCAACGTGGGAAACAGTGTTAGAAAAACTTTCCTTTGTTCCCCATACCGCGGAAGAACAAGGAGGCTGGGGTCGCACGCTTGGATTGTTTTATTAGCTATTTCTTTACGCACGTTCTGCACACACTGATTTCCAAACTCCAAGAGGCGCGTGTTAAGCTCGTTGTGCGATTGTGACTGCGGAGGCACGCGAGGGAGACTCCGAAAGTCCGGCGTGATGTTTTTACTTTTTCTTCTCGCGATCGTGCCGTCCGGTCACGGGTGCCCGAAGGAATGCGTGTGCTCCTCACAAACTGTGAAATGCCAAACCAAGGACTTGGACAAGATTTCACATTCCATACCAAACAACACCAAAATCCTATTTGTGACAGGAAACTACATTTCCCGTATTAGTCTGGCCTCCTTCCCAACCCGCCTGGAACTATTAACAGATCTCTATCTCAGTGGGAATGAGCTGGAGTATGTGGATACGAAGGCATTTGTCAACTTGCCAAACCTTGTGCGGCTGGACTTGAGCAACAACAGACTCCAGAGTTTCAGTGAAAGCGCTTTCCCAAATGACAATAAACTGCAGCACTTGAACCTCAGTAGGTCTTTACACAATCACTCCACCACTGATGTGCTTCTAAATTTCCTGCACAGTGGGAACCTCCTCCATCTGACAGTCTTGGACCTGTCCAACAATGACCTTGTGATTCTTCCCAGCGACATATTCACTAACCTTTCCAGCCTGGTCAGCCTCAGCCTGCTGAACAGCTCCATCATCGACATCCATAACGGGACTCTCAGAGTGCCCCCATTGCATGACCTTGACCTGAGGAACAACAGCCTGAAGGATCTGTCCAGCACCATGATGGCAGATTTCAGCCTTAAGCCGGGCCTCCGCATCCAGCTGGCAGGGAACCCCTGGCATTGCAACTGCTTTATTGAAGACACGCTGATGTGGCTGAAGAACTCCACTCAGGTCGACGATGTTGGGAACCTGACCTGCACGGACCCCAAGGACCTGAGACACCGGCCGCTTCTGCAGTTGGAGCTGTACGAGCTGAAGTGTTCAATGGACATGAAGGGTGTACTGGGGACTTCTTACGTGTTCCTGGGACTGGTGCTGGCCCTGATCGGCGTCATATTCCTGCTGGTGCTCTACCTGAACAGAAAGGGCATCAAGCGGTGGATGTACAACATCCGGGACGCTTGTAGGGACCACATGGAGGGGTATCATTACAGGTATGAGATAAACTCTGACCCGCGTTTGGCCAGCCTGAGCATCAATTCGGATGTGTGAAGGGGGGGCGGACAGTGGGGCACCGGCCTGGGACCGTGCAGTGAGATAATAAATGACTTTATACTATTAAGATTTGCATGAAAGTCTTCCTCACCCCCATCTCATGATAATACTCAGACTTCACACCTGTCGCTGCTCCTTTTTACTCACCCCCTCGTGACTTCCCCATCAGCCACTGCCGCATGTCCCGTACCAGTCACCTGGCAGCTGCGATGTCAGCGGCATTGTCTCTGTGTAACAGTGCATGGACAATGAGTCATGGCAAAGGGGTTTGCTGGACAGTTGCAAAGAGTGATATGTTCTATTTTTACTTTCCCCTAAAGGATAAACGAATGAAGGGAACTGACTTGTAACTGAAAGAATAGTTGGTGAAAACACGCTGCCGGTTGTTGCATCCTTCTCGTAAAGCGTCTGCTGCAGACAAATGTTACACTGTTTGAGTTTGTTTTTGATACGTGAATATGTGTAATACAGTATGCCTTTTTTTGAATGATTATAGTGCACACTGCATTAGCTCTTTGCATTTATTAGGTGGATGTAATTGCTCTCTCTTTTTTTTTTTTTTTTTTTTTTTTTTTTTTTTCCCTTTTGTTTTTAATTTTTTTTTTTTTCTCTTTCTTTCTTTTTTC
>VURO01005810.1:29710-41236 GCA_015108175.1 Pelvicachromis taeniatus
CCTTGTTATTAAAAAGAGAAGTAAGAGTTAAAAAAATAATCACAAATCTTTCAGATCAGGTGTCATAATGGCACATTCAAGAAGAGTTCTTAATGATCAAGTGACAATGGGACAACATATCGAGACATATTGATCCTGATGTTCTTATTTAGAATGAAATGAAGGCATTGTAAAATGATTCTCATGATGACTTCACAGAGGGACCATTGTGTCTGTCCTCGAGGCGATGCTTTTCAAATGAACAGAAGCTGCAGCGAGGAAAGAACTAACGGGGAGAAACATTGTACGAGAGTGCTAATTTGCTCGACAGAAACATTACTGAAGCTTAATAACAATGAAATTATACATAGACCCAATACTGACAATTCTTTCTTCTTTAGTTGCCGTGAATTACTCTTTGATTCTCACCCACAGAGACAGGTCGAAATAAAAGGATTTAAATTACCGCAGAAAGTGTTACCACCTGATTGGTAGTCTGGAAACCTGATCTGGACCAGGTAACACCTGTACACCTTCAGCCCTGAGCTCATGGAAACATGTTGCTCTACAGTCCGCTTATACAAACAGCGTGTTTACACTGACTCACAATCAGGGCCTCACAGCCCCGTGGAAAGCATTAGGTGAAGCTGTATGAGCACAGTCTAGGCAAATAATGTGTGTTTTATAAATGCATTACAGCGATTTGCAGAAGTGCATGCCATCTTTTTTTTGTACTGTGATGTTTGAGATATTATCTTTATAGATGGAATTAAAATGGAGAATGTATAATTTAGTTTGAGCTTGAAGTGAAATATTGTGAATATAAAAATTAAAATCAGATTTTGACATCAGATCTGTGGTTCGGTGTGGGATTATTTACCTTTTCTGCCATCTGGTGACTTTCACTCCTGTGGAGCATTTCAAGCGCGTTCATGTTCCTGACGACAAGGCTTGATTCTCATTACAAAGTAAGCAGTCTGGAACTTTAGATCTTATCCTGTAATCTGAACACAACTGTAGAAGTTTACTCTCAGGATTTCCTGGCAGAGATTGAAAAAAGGTCAAAAGTCCAATATTACCCTTTTAAGCAGCAGCTGGAAACAATAATCTCGACAAGCTCCATTACAGTGCTTTCAATCACAGCATGCAATCAGCTTTTCAGCCAGCACTACTGATTTCTACATGGACAAACTCCAAACATGTACACAAATGCAGTTAGGCAGAAAAATAAGGATTAAAACAAAACACATTCAAAATCTAACACAAATTATTTCCCTAATGTGCAAATACAGCACAGCCGTTTTGAGATACATTTGTGCTGTATGGTAAAGTGGCTCTTATGTAATCTGAGCTACAGTATGTACCATCTCAGAGCAAGAAATGAATCAGATTTAAAGAAGAGCAAGAAACACGGGCTCGTTGGATGGAAAGTCATCTTTTTGCCTCGTCTTTGTGCAGTTTACAATTTTGCAGTGGGGGGTGGGACTCAAGACGAGAGCGGAAAACAAATGCAAGCTCGGAATTGTTTGTTATGCTGGGCTGAACACGTAACACCTCAGGAGGTAAAAATGTAAAAAGGTTTTGATTGCGTAGTGTGTGCATTTTCTCAGATAAGGTGATCAATTACTAATCAACCAGAATGTCAAACCAAAGTTGCAAAGCAAGAATTAAAAAAGTTTTGCAAGACACGAGAAGGATTTGTTGAGGGAAGAAGCACTGAACCAATCGTGATGATGTATTTAATTTGGCCTGGTAGTCCTCTCTGTGCTTGTTTCGCGAGGCCACGCGTTCAACACGGAACGATATTAAACGCTTTGTAATATGATGTAGATCAGCGGAGGGTGTCACAATGAGTAATGACCTCAGCAGCACAGTAGCAAGGCAATGGGAGCAGAGACAGCCAGAAGGAGCTTGATCACGACATCCAGCACTGCGTTTACAAGGTCATGTGATGCAAAACCCCCATTTAAAAACATGTAGGGTTTTTTTTTTTTCCGTATCCAAATTAGAGCGCTCAGCAGGCCTTGAAGAATCAGTATAACAAGGTCCACACAGAATATGAAAACTGTGTTCCTGCCATTAATCTGCTGGTACAAGAGGTGCTAAAGTGGATGCTGTGTCAACTCCTCCAGCTACAGCACTTAGAGAAGAAACAAGAATTTATTCTGCTTAAAATTATCTTCTTTTTCATGGCTCTTTACACATCGGATTAACTTGCACTTCTCTGCTCGTTTTATGCACACTTGGTTTAAAAACACATGCTCTTCTTGTTTACGATAATGTGAAAGCTGATCTTACACGATATTTCTTGCCCCCCAATCAAGTCTTACAGAGGATCAATGGCAAAACATCATGAAAACATCCGGTGTAGCACGACTGCTGGATTGCCACCTGTTTTAAACTCTGTGCAGTGTGTAATACTGTTTTAGTATTTAGGACGTTTAAAATTGATTGCGTCTTTGGAGTAACATTGGTTCAAAGTTTTTGCTGCCCATTGTTACCATATAAAATTGCTGCTGCAATTATTGTGTACACGATTTGTGTTTTAGAACATTTGGTGACTTTTGTACTTGCATTGTGCCGAAGATCTGCAAGACTGTTTGAACACAGAAAAAAGGACTATTGAATGACGTTAGCTACAGTAACTTCATAGGCATCAAATCTAAGTTAGCAATTTTAGCATTAACATGAGCTACCATAACTTCTGTGTGTGTCATTAAAATAAAATGATGTACATTTAAACACGCATGACTAAAACGTTTGTATAATACTTGACGTGACTCAAGACTTATAAGGTGCCCCTCCGTGTGCCCCTCTTTTTTCTTGGCTACAAAAATGATAACTTCATAAGAGCTCGTACAAAGGGAAGTTTTACATACACCGGTCAGGTCTGACCACCTGATCTAATGTTATACTGACTTTACTCATCAGCATCTACATAGTCCTCACATCTGACTGCGCTGCCTGGATGTGTTGTTGTCCTCTTCTTTTTACATGTAGGATGGTCCTCCTCTCTCCCTTTTTTCTTATGACATTCTCCCTTTGTTAATACATAAATTATGAACCAGTTGCCAACCTCTAATACCACATATAATTCTCTGTAACCTACTACATGTAAAAATGATTTTGAATCACACTGTATGTACTTCACAGTAAAAGCTTAATAAAGAAATAAAGGTTTCTGCTCACTGAAATGCTTGATGGCTTTTATTTTGAATAAAATTCAATAAAATAAAGGAAATGTTGAATTATATATACAATGTAATGCATTAACACAATCAATCAACACACAGCCCGACTATTTTATTTGCGTTTAATGACTTTCTTACATCAAATGCACTTCAGTGATAACTGGATTGTTAAAAGTTATTATTTTATTTCCGCACGGAGAGGAAATAAGTGCCAGTGTTGTTGTTTATGGCCACATGTAAACAACACATGGGATTGTAATAATTAAATTACATAATAATGCATATCCACAACAAATATAAGTTATTTTTGTGACCCAATTGAACAAGTCTTGTAAGGTTATTTTTGAACAAATTTTAAAAGTATTGCATAATTTTGACCAAACTGGTGTCTGAAAATGAAACTGAACATTTTTATACCTAATGTGATGCATTTTTACAAAGAACAAATTAACCTTGACCAATGAAACTAATGTTTGGACATCCAATAGTTTCCCAAGTATATTCAGGAATACTTTCACCCATATGCATCACTGTGAGGGCTGCATGATCATCTTGATTAACGCTGATATTTAAGTAAAGGTACTTCCAAGGAACTCTCCAGTAAAAATATATAATTTTCATGTTAATTTTACACAGAATTTTGAAAATTACAATATAAATATTACTATAAATTGTACTTTTTCCTTTGTCAGTTTCTGTGATCCACACCTTGTTAACATTTCACAGATCTACATAATATTCAAGACTTCAAGTGAAGCCTTTTCTCTCAAAAGCTTCAGTGCACGTGGAAATACTTACATTCACATTTCTCCTGTTACAATCTCTGCCCCCAGTTGTCAAGTGTGCCGTTCCGCCCCTTTGCACTCTGTCTTGTCATTTTCTATTCTCTGTATGAAATGAGACGAGTCTCCACGCCAGAAAAGTCTGGCAGCAGCGCTTGAGAATAATGAAACAGGCTTCAGATGGAGCCACAGACAGCCCCCACCCCACCCGACAGATGACATGCAGTATTCTTGAAGTGCTGTGTAACATGAGCTTCATATGCAGACATCAGATAGTACTTGACGATGCCTCTATTACTATTCACAAGCCAACGCTTTGGGCAAGCAAGATCTCTCCGGTTACCTTTCTGTACACGAGCCAATCTGAGATGAGAAGGATAGAAACTCAATTAGCTTTTATAAAGTGCTGATCACTCACACACCTGCTCACATATTCCATACTATTTTAGAGGATACCTGCTAAGCTACGACCTTTCTTACTTGTTTATTGTCACTACTTTGCATTTTGAGACAAGTTTCCGGGGCCCGCCTGATAACAGCAAAATTTTTAAATTCACTGGAGTTTACAAAAAGCACAGCTCAAGAAGGATTAATCCATCACACTCCCTCACAAATCCCTTTAACAATGTGAGGATACAAACGGACAGAATACTTGATCTGACAACTGGTCCTCCAGTTTATACGTCATTGAGTGGGCAGTCTAAAGAGGCGTAGGTTCAGTAACTATAAAGGTATGCGGTGAAGTCACGGCCTTCTTAGTCGTCAGATTGAAGGAGCTGAGACAAAATGTACCGTTTCTCCTCCCTCCCCCTTATCGTTCCCTCAACTTCTATTTTCTCCTCGCCCCGCAGAGACACACTTTGTCAAAGATTCATTTATTTGAGATGAATCGTTGTAAATCAGAAATATGTGGATCGCAGCCAAGAAGGCAGACAAAGTTCTGAAATGATGTCTATGGGGCATTGTTACTCCACAAATATCTCTTTGATTTGATGGAAAATATGTAAATTAATGAAATGAGGCGAGCTCCGTGTTAATGGCAAAAGAATTAAATATTTCTCAGCTACAATCCAGCCAGGTCACATTGAGTTTAAAATGTGACTCACAATCATCTGATAAAGATCTCCCGGCTTCCTAAATACTCGTTTTCTCCCTTAAGTCTTTTATATCTGCAAGTAATGAAGCGACAATAGAAGCACGCTCGTTTGCTGAAGTGTAGTAACACAATAATTTCACTTTATTCAGCATTGTTGCCTGCGGCCTTGGCAGCTAATAATATATTGCCTTAATGATATATATACCTTAATAATAAAAAGAGCTGAGCATTGACAGTTGGGCATTTATTTATTTAACCAGGACTGTAGTAACATTTATTACATCAACTTAGTATGACAGTAATATATAAGACAGTATACATAAGTATACTTCATCACTATGATGTGTTTACACGAATGAATTAAAAGTAGTATATTTGAATCGTCTTTGGCTGATAAATGCTGATAGAAAATATCAGGAGAGATCGGTATGATATGCAGATAACAAAAACCAGGTGATTGAATCACTAAGTCACTTTACTTGTAATGGATTTTTATTTATGTTGCTGGCTGTGATTTTTTTTTTCAGTTAGTTTCAGTTCAATATTTTACTAAGAAATGCATTGTCCATTAATGTATTGTTGTGAAGCATTCTCACGACCATCAGATCATAATTCTTTTTCTGAAACAGGTTTTGTTTCCAACAAAAAAGCTCTAACAACTCACGTACACTTTTTGGTTCTCGACTGCAAATTAAAGCACAATTAAAATAGCTCAAACATTTTGCCACATTAAGCTTGAAACATTTTTTTTCAGATATGATGTAGAATTTTTGCACGTCATTTCTTACTAAATTTACAGCAATATTTACATTTATAAATGAAACCTAAATTCTAAATCTAAAAATTGAATTGACAAAATTCAATCTGAAAGTAACATTTAAAAATTAAACATGTATTTAATTAAATATAAATGCTAAATATTAAAAAATAAAATAACATGTAAATGTGACAGGTAATTAGTAAATATGCATATTTATAGTCTATATTTACATTTTAGGAGCAGTTCAAACTTTGCAGCAATCAGCAGATAAACCTCACAGCCCCCACAGTTTGTCCAGTGGATAGCTTTAAGCAATGGTAGCAAATCTGGCAAACATTAGCCCAGCACTGGTGAAAAACTAGCTAACATTAGTCCTGGACTTGTGATCTTTAGTGGGCTATGTGAATAGCCTAATAATAGATTTTTCATAAAGCTTTCTTTTGGTGCTTCTCTGATCAGCTGTGTAAATTTGTATAACAGATTATTATTTACTTTTAACCATGGCATTTAGGTTAACTCTTTAAATGTAACATTTTAAAAAAAACTTTCATTTTAAATTTAATATTTAGATTTAATATTAATTAGATTATATTAATTTTATATTTAACTATTAATAGTCGGGTTCTGGATTTGAATTTACTGGCTGCTGGTTTTGCATGTTTTCCCCGTGCCTCTGTACGATCTCCCCAGACCCTCTGGCTTGATAGGTTAGTGAATGTAAATTGGCTATAGCTATGAATGTGAGTTTTGATTGATTTTCTGTCTCTCTGTATTAGATTTTTCATAGACTGGTCCTGGGACCTGTCCAGGGCCTTGCCTCTTGTTTCATGACAGGTCAGATAGGCCCCAGGCCCCTGCCACCCTGAATCGGATAAGCGGAAGAGAATGTATGTATGGAGGATGAAACCACTGTGTGATATATAATATTTTATTGTATATTATAAATCTAAATGTGACTTTTTTCCCCCCTTTTTCTAAAGTTTGAAGCTAAATGTAGCAACAATGTTGCAATTAATTTTGTGCTTTGATTTACACTCTGTGTCCTAAGTTAACCTAATTCCCAAACTGTAACTGGTGAATGTAACATTTAGCAGATTATTATAATTAAAAATCTGTTTAAAGAAATACATTTGAAGCTACAAATCATATCTGTAATTGTAAAGTAAGGTATACTTATACTTTTATTTAGGATGTGAATCTCTCTCACCGTAACCATTTATCATTTCCTTAACAGGAAGAAGAGGGCCTTTAGAGCGAGAAGGAGGTGAGAACAGTTCAAAGTGAACTGAATACATTAATCAAAGAGGCTAAGGGCAATTACAGGAGGAAGTGAGTGAAAACTCCATTGGAACAATACAAGGGAGGTCTGGAGTGGCATGAAGACCATCACTAGTTTCAGGGCAACCAGCAACAGGGGAGTTGAAGCCTACAATCACCAGCTACCCTCAGGCCCTTCTCTCCTACTTCCTCTTCACAGTCCTTGTGTTGCATTGGAACGTGTTGGAACGTGTTCCAAGGTGTCCTTTGCTGTTGGAACTAAGGAGTAATGTCACCCCCAAGCCCCAAGCACATTCAGGTAAAAAGACTCAACCTAAACCTCTTTCTTTCCTGGATCTCTTTCTTATGGTTAGCCCACTGATAGACCCCATTCAGTTTGCCTACAGGCTCAGACCTGTGGGCGCGTCTACATCCAACTGGATAAACTGTGAGAGTCATATTCTTTAACTTCTTCAACACCATCAGAGTGGCTCTATTAGGTGATAAACTCACAGTGATGCAGGTGGCTGCCTCTCTAGTGTGCACCTACAGCAATGTGTCAGACAGTGTGGTCAACAACCCAGGAGCCCTGCAGGGGATCATCATCTCTCCCTATATCTTCACAAAGTACACCACACAATTCAGCTACTGCAGAAAGACCTGCCACCTTCAGAAGTTTTCTGATGACTCTGCAGTGGTGGGAGGAAGAGTATAGGACTGTGGTGGAGAACTTTGTTGTGTGGCGCGAGAAGAACCATCTGCAGTTTAACGTGGCAAAGACTAAAGAACTGCTTATGGACATGAGAGCAACCAGAACACCAGTGACCAAGCCAGAACAGCTCATGATCATGATGTTTTATGAGTTAGTTACTATTACTGTTGTTACATGTTACTGTCAGTACATTCAGCAAAAGACTAATTCCAACATAATCACCACAGGAAATCATCCCTACTTGTGGCCATCAAACATACCAACTCTTCCTTATGACTGGACCATTTTCACTTGAAATATATTGTTTTAACTTTGGATTAAATATACTTTAATATTATCTTTCAATAATATTAAAGTATTCCGATTCTGTATAGCATATATAACATTTTACAAGTGCTGTGTGTATATGTAATTATATAATGATGGTGTTTTAATAAGCAACTTGAAAGTCAAGAACTGCAGACTGTGAGCTAATTTACCTTCAGGTAAACTCCATCTTTAATTATTGAGAGAGAGGGAGACCAGAAAGGTGTGGCTGTGTTTGTGTTTGTGTGTGTGTGTGTGTGTGTGTGTGTGTGTGTGTGTGTGTGTGTGTGTGTGTGCGTGCACGTGCATGAGGGGTACAAAGTCAAACAGACAGCTGTTGAGGAAAAATGAAACGCTTCTTCCTTGTTGTTCCCATTAAGGGAGTTTTCAAACAGTTTCCTTTTATCAGCAGTGATCCTGAACAAGGCTGGCAGGGTTACAGCGAGGCCAAGGCCCCAGGCAATAATGCTGTGCTACACTGACGTTACAAAGAGGAGCGTAAAATGTTAATGACAACAGATCGACTGGGCATGCACACACTCTGTAATCACATCATCCTCCCTATTGGCCAGTTAGTCAGCATCCTTAAGTAGGAGCTGCACTTTCACCATGAACGTTGGTGAAGATGTACACGCAGCGCCCTATAAGCTCCACAACCGTGTGACATAAGCTCAGTCCTCGAGGCCTCCCGCTCTCCTCCGCAGCAACTCTGAACTATGATGATGGGGCTGTTCAAGTGATAAAGGAGCTATTGGATAACAAGCACAGACGGGAAGATCAGAGGAAAAGGGCTGCTGTAATAACATCCCCTGCTTGAGACGCTGACATCCCTGAGAGGCATCATTTAGTGGTGTGAAAACAACAGAGATGCATGGCTCACAGACAAACGCTGCACATTAAGCTTAAGTTCAAACTGCTCTTTTGAAATGTTCCCAGGAATAAACTCCAGAAGAGCTGATTATGGGTTCAACTTACTTTCCTCTACCAGAACAACATTAATGACAATTATACAGACCAGCATAGGAAACTATGGGGCGATTACTACCTTTAAAATATACCTTAAAACATAAGAACAGAAAAATAAAATTATCTCACTTTCATTAATTAGACAGCAGTAGCTATGTAAAAAAAAAAAAAGCAAAACAAGGAACCTGTAGGGTGCTTTATTGCCTTTAAACTTACCTTTTCTTTTTCAGGAGGTAGAATATATTCCAGAAGTGGTAAAGAGACTCTTTAACAGTGTAATAAAAGAGAAAGTAAAGCAGTTTTTCTTGTTGTTATGGCGGGCTGAGGATAGAACATACAGGGCAGGCAACAAGCCTACATTGTTCTTTGTATTTCCCTGTGCTGCAGCCAAACTTCCACCCAGAAGCAGCGCAGATGGGTCATAGTGCAGATCGCCCATCATAGATGTGGCATCATGTTCCTCACTCATCTCATGCTTAGAACCGATGGCTCAAATCACCCAATGTGATGAATTAACAAAACAGAATAATGTAATATGATCATAGCAACTAAAGAAACTGTGTGATATTGTTTCAATTGTGTTACATGTGAGAGGCAAACTGTCCCATTTTCTTCAGTTTTCCCAACATAACCACGCTGAATATGTATTTGTTCTCTGACTGCTGCCAAAACACTGCTCATTATGTTTCTGAATACTCCCTGAACAGATGCTGGAGCTGTTGCTCCTGCTTTTTACACTAAACCTCCTTTATACACACAGTGTGGGGCAGCACCTTATAGTTAAATTAAAGGTCATTAATTAAATCTATGTCAGGTCTGTGACATAACATACTCAAGTATGTCCTTGGAAGTGTGGAGTTTGGTATTGCAATTGCCTAATATTTATGTTAAATCTGTAAGAATCAAATCAGACATTTGGTGCTAGGTTTGACTCATTTCTTGTTGCTAATTGCAGTAAAATCATTCCCAGCATTTATACTTGTGCACCATGTGCCTGTGTCGTTCTGCAGTGTCACCATCAACATCCAAGCTAGCAGCAGGCTTTCTCTCTTCAGCTTCATCCATTCTCTCCAAAGTAATGACAGAAGTAGAAGCAGCAGGCAATAGGTAGAGGGAAAAATTGATGCTACTGAACTGGAGCTGGCACTGATGCCACATGTAGTTGTATTTGTAGCGAGACACACGTCAGATTATAGCGTACGTCACAGCAGAGGGTTTCAAAGCAGGTTACAACAGCATAGATTTGGCAAAGAAATCAAAGTCGTGCATCAGCAATGCCATCTTCATTTTTGTCATTCACAACAAAATGAAGTGGTCATTTTGTTGTGAATGGCTGTAGTGCTAAGTAATCGGCAAAAGCTAGCAAGCTTGGTTAGCAAGCTGCAGCTGTATCCATAGATACAACCTGCTAATTAGTGCTGACATAATAATAAAACACTAGAATTTTATTCATAGTGCACAAATTTATATTTTCTTAGTACTCAAGCTATAATATTTGTCAAATAAAGGCTTTGAAAATCTGAAATTCAAGTAAGTGTAGAAAAGTAGATTTGATGCCAATTTCACACCCAAAGTCATTGAAAATCCTACTGCAGATGTTTTTGTTCATGCCCCCTCTGGGCTCAGTGTCTGTTCAGTTTTTCCGGCATGAGTGGTTACTCGTGCCCAGGCCGTCACCTTGGTGATATGGTGGACATTTCAGATACATTCTTGAAGGAGCTTAAAACTGCTGTTACGCTTTCTCCTGGGATAAAAAATAAATCTAGGTCATTTAATGTGCTACCAAATGACTTGTGTTTGGCATAGACAGAGAGCAGTTCATTAAAGCTCAGCAGTCTGATGCTACGTTGTCTGCCTCCCTGTCTGCTGCCAGGCAACAAGCTCATGTACCCCTACCTGTGTCATACCTATTTGACCATGGTGTCAGTGTCTCCAGTGTCTGGAAGGGAGTGTGATGTGGTCACTAAGCTTGTGATGCCAAAAGAGTACCATCTACAAATTTTAGGCCTTGCCCATGATGACCCTCTATCTGGCTATTTAGGAATTAAGAAAACTTATGACAGAGTTTGCCGCCTACTTCCTGCTTCCAAACAAGCTGTGCATTTAGCCCTGTGCTTTGTGTTTAGCTGTGTACTATGTGTGATGATGTTTCTGTGACTAGAAGAACTAGATTAGTTTTTTTATTATATATTGTAAATAGATCTTTGTTAACTGATCTGGTAGTTGTACGGGTGGGAAGCCTTTTTCTATCAAAACCTTTTTTCTCCTGTGTAAGTTAGGGAGACAGGTAAGAGACCTGCATTTTCTTTTGGATTTCTCATGATAGGTCAGTTGGTTCTGTTTCATTTCGAGAGTGTTTTGTTTGTTTTTTTTTTTTTTGTGTTTTTTTTTTGTTTTGAGTTTGTTTTTTTGTTTTTTGTGTTTTTGTTTTGTTTTTGTGTTTATATTTTTGTTTTTGTTTTGTTTTTTTATGTGGT
>VURO01005810.1:70315-83630 GCA_015108175.1 Pelvicachromis taeniatus
AAAGCAAAATACAAATGAGGCGGATTTGGTGAGAGGGTGATAACCTTCTACGACTTGGCACAAAAATCGATGAAATACTGGATGGTGAAGGTGGCTGGATAGAGAGTGGGCGATCAATCTCAGTTTGATTGGACTGTCACTGATGGGGCTTGGCTGTAACTTTCTGTTACAATGGCAATAACAAAGACAACACAAAAAGATGGGAGTTTGGGGATATTATGCAACGGCTCTGGGGTTTGCTTTAGATGAGTCCGTTCAAACCACTTAAAGGGAGCTTTCCCGGGCTGATGATTAGCTGCCTGTGAGCTGCTTAGGATCCTGAGAGGAAAATTTACACCTTCACTCTCTCAGATGACCAAGTGACTCAGCCCAATTAAATCAGAATAGACAGCGCGGCTCTAAATAGCTACCAAAAGACTTTGTTCTTGTCTTGGCACGAAGGAGCGCAGCTACTCAGAGGGAGGTCGTCCTGGGCATTACCTTCATCCGTGCTTCGTTCCACACTGATGCGCAATCTGAAATGAAGCTCCTCTCCACAGGATTCTCCCGCAGGTGTCGGAATGCAGGATCCCTGCTCGAAGGCGACCCCTGCTGGCAGAGTCAGGTACAGCTCCCCTCTGGGAGTGTGGATGTGGAGGGATGAATCTCCACTTGTCATGGCCACATCGGCAGGAGTCTTGGCTACATCTTTCCTGAAGAGCAGATGGTTTATAAGTGTTAATAAACAAGAGGTTTGGACTCATGCAGAGGTTGTAAGGTAAAGACCCTACCATAACAGACAGACAACACAATCGTACAACCCCCTTTGAGAAAGCACTTGGCGACAGTGGGAAGGAAAAACTCCCTTTAAACCAGAAAGAAACCTCTGAGAGAACCAGACTCAGGGAAGGGTGGTCTTTTGCTGTGACCCATCACATCTATAGCCCATGTTACCAAAATTAGTTAGCAAGTTTGAAAAATTCATTTTCCAAGTAAAAATGCCAAATATTTGGATATTCTGGTAACTCAAATGTCAGAATTTGATCTTTTGACGTATCATACATATCAGTCAGCTCAACACGTTTGGAAAATTTCTGGTCATCTTTCTCCAGGATGGAGGCCAAATCATCCTTTGGAAAGAAAAACTTCGAAGGCTGATTCTTTTTGTACTCTCTGTTCTTGTCAGATAATGTGTACATAAAACAACCACTCACTTTCCCATAAGCTTCACAGAATGCAGCATAAATTAATTTTTTCCCTCGTTCAAAACATATGGACTCAGAATTAGCCTCATGCTTCACAGTGAGAAAGGAGCGAGTCTTCTTTAGCACAACAGAAATGTCAGGTACCTTAAATGATGAGAACTATATATTAAGTGGCAGGAGGTATTACTATGAACACTACTGCAGTAATAAACATAAAAATATTTAAAGTCAAAAGGCTGAACATTTCCTGAGTCATATGGATATACATCAACCATTTTACACTGGAGAGAGGGTAGCGCTGCTGTTACTGATGTAGACAGCAAAGGACCAGGGCTCATGTTGCTGTATTTCAAACCTCACTCGCCCCATCTAGTGGCTTTATAGTATATGTAGTATACTACTAAAACTCACTGTCTTTTCACTGCCCATGGTATGACAGTTGGGTTTTAATTTTTTATTATCTTATTCTAATTGTGTGTGTTTTTTTTTTATGTACTTTTTCTGTGTTTTCAATTGAGCAACGCCGGGTAGCCTGCTAGTAAATAATGTTATAATAACAACAACAACTGATATTATTATTCATATTTTTTTTTTTTTTGTATTTCTATTCTGTGTATATAACACTGGTGGTGGCCATTATCCATTGTGAGTGCTTTCACTTCAGTAGTTGAAGTATATTTTAATACTAAAATGTTTGCAATTTTACTTAAAAATGAAGGGTACTCCATTGCAATATAGCATACACGCTTTTTCAGTTTCACTGGTCATTCAAAGTGCTTTAGACTACAAGCCACACTTCTAACCACGAATTCATAGGGTTTTATTCTGGACAACGCTTTATAGAACAATTTACTACTTTTTACGATTATAAGCTACATTTCGGGGTGGGGATCTGTTTCTTTTAATGTTCTTGTTCTTTGTATTAATTTCAAATTTAAACATTGGTACACGTTAGCGTTTTAAGTATCTCGCTGAAACGCCAAATTACATTTAGCTTGCCTGCTCTCGGCGCTATGGTGAAGTGTAGCATCACCTAAGTTAGCTAATGCTAGCTAGGCTTGCTTGTACTTGCCAAAGAAACAGACATTTCTGAGTACTTGGTACTTATGATATCTGCTACATACTTACCCCACAATAAGCAGTCCACTCTGAAGCCTTCTCCTCAGCTCCAAGAAGACTCCAACTCCATGTGTCTTGGCTGGCACCTCGTTTGCCATTCGCTTTGTTTAGGATGAATCCAGAAGAGATGACACACTTATCAGAACACCAGCGTGCCTGGGTGACTCTTATCAGAAACACGGAGTCCAAAGCAGAGCAAACACAAAACCATAACTGTCTGATCTACCAAACTGAATGTACAGGGTTTTATGATTGTCCGCAGCGTGACGGTACCACGGTACCACGAGTACGTACGAGCAAGAGCAATACAGCAATATAGCAAGAGCAACATCCGGTAACAATTTCAAAATAAAGGTTAAACATTTTAAAAACACTACCCCCATCATGAACCCTTTTTTTTCTTGTAGTCTTTGGGTTTTAGGGTAAATTATTAGTTGTATGATTAGGAGGTCATGTTTATAGACGCTGTCTAATTCTTCTTTTTCGTTAGCCACAGAAGATCATGTGCCTCCATCTCACCCCAGCCCTCTTTCACTACATTCATGGACCTCCTCTGAGGTTTTCCCCCTTTCTTCCTGCCCAGACGTTCCATCTTCAGCAGACTTTGTGCAGTATACTTACTATTCCTCCTCTGTTGATGTCCAGGCTATCTCAGCCATGCCTGCCTATCTTTGACCTCAAACTGTACTCACAAAATCTAAAATTTGCAGATGTGGTATAGTGTGAATTATGAATATTTTCCCTCCATTTTAAAACTTGCACTAGTGGAAATATACACTGTTTGTGTACAGTCAGTAGAAGGAGAAAATGTGCTGTAAGGAGCTGTTTGGAAGTCAATGAAAATTATGTGTACTCTACATACACAAATTACATCTACTCTGCTCAAACGACACAATACTAAGCTTTTAATTTGAAGACAAAGCTTGTATACTTCCTGGATTCTTCGTGGTGATGGCTGGTGACTCCACAGAGCCGAGAGGCGGAAGACGTCCATGCGGAAGACCAGTTGGACGCCCTGGGTTGGACGTACAGCTAATCTGCAGTGCAGTCTGGGAACTGTCAGTCGGTTAGCTTTGCATCTGTGGCTCTGGGAGCTCACCGATGCGCTCTGCGCTGTTATATACACACAGCGGCACAACCCTAAGAGGAAAAAAAAAAGAATATGTAGAATATAATTACCTATTGTCTGCTTCCAAAGCCATCTTGTCAACGGTCTGATTTGTTCGCATGAACGGCTGACACAGGAGCCGGGCCCATCATTTAAAACAACCTGCTACCAACATTAGCTAGCTTTCGACTCATTATTGATGCTGTCAGCTGTTTTTTCCCCATTTAACGGGATACACGAATGAATGACAGTCGTTTGTCAGTGCCCTACAAAGGTAAGCGTCTTATGTGTTCTTCAATTCCAACGTTATAAAGTGTCACACGACCTGCGCTGGCTGAAAAAACCTCACCTGGCTAATGACGTTGTGGCTGCTAGCAGCAATGTTACTGTAACAGGCAGTAATGGTAATGAGGTTAGTTGAAATGTTTCGGGAATATTCCGTGTGTAAAAGTGTAGTTATTTAGGTAGCATTACGTTGTCATACTTTGGTAGCAGCAACCATCGTACAGGAGAGAGGTACTGCTCCACTGTGGAAGTGGTGGTGGTGTTGTTGTTTTCATTGCTGAAGCTTCACGGAAGTTTGTCTGAAAGTACAACTGCCAGGTTTCAGAGCTAGCTCCTTATCGTAACGTTACATTTCCCTGAGATTTAAACTACACAACTACCTCAGTCCGAGTGAAAGTCTGCTTCTCAAAAGTGAAGTAAAAAGGCTACACTTGATTCTGCTACAGACTTTTTTTGTTTTGGTTTCGTTTTTTACGGCGGGCATTTTGGCATGACGTCAGAAGAAACACAGGCGTGATCAATAACATTGATTAGTAATGGCCGCATTGTGCAGGAAGGCTCACTGATACGCTACATGGCTACTTGTGTCACAATCCGTCCTCTAACAAGACAAGAGGGCTTGTTCTAGAAAAAGTCTGTGGCTTTAAACCTACTATAGATGTAAATAAACAAGTGATCCTAATGTAATATGTGACGGATCTTACATCAATTTCTCCCACTGATTCCACTTGTTACTTTTAGCTGCTACACTACAAATTTCAGAGGGTGCTGAAACACAGTATGTCCCTCAGAAGATGCGTGTTATTGCGCAGGTATTAGCGTATTGCAGTGTTATTAGTGTAAACAGTTTGGTCATCACATGTATAAATGTGGATACTGACGCCATTGTTGTTGTTTTGCATTTTTTCCAAAATATTCAGATTAGTTATATGATGAATGTGAGCGTCAATGCATTCATATCAAAATTTAAGTAGTGTGATCAGCAGCTTTGGTGTATTCTAAGAAAGAGAGGATATGATTATTAATGTTGCTATAAATTTTGAATGTTATTAGAGTTTTTACCATCAACATGAAATATATTGTTCCTGGTCTAACAGTTTTTATGTATTTAATGGTGGTTTAATGGTAGCCTGTATGGTACTTTGTAACACAGGGAACAGACCTGACAGTTGCCTGTGTGTAAACAAGAGCCCATTTCACGCTTAGGCCGTTACTTATACATTTCTAGTCAGAGTCATCCCTCTCCTGTTAACCAGCCTCAGGAATCTGCTTCTTGGAACATCATTCCTTTTAGACAATAGGATTTCCTGAACCATCGCGTTGTAAGACTCACAGCAGCAGCAGCGTCATCTCCTTCTCTAAACTCTGCAGATATTTGTTGGGAGGTTGGCGTGTCTGCTGCCGTGTTTCATTCCAAAGAGTAAATAAGATATTGGCTACTCATGTCAGACTGATCAGATAAAATGGCTCCAGCTCCACTCTGGAGCTATCTGAACATTTAATTGATACTGCAGAAGCAGGCTTCTTGTTTCATGATGAGGCACGGAGAGGATAACACTTTGGCTCAATATCACCATTTGTGTTTTCTTTCTTTTATTGCAGGTGTGATGTACATATGTGCGGCTGGTGCTTTACATTAGCATAACATTAACATCCAGGAGAATGAATGCAGAGGAATTGGAGCTGCTCAGTGACTCCAAGTACAGGAATTATGGCGCAGCAGTGGACAAGGCCCTCAAGAACTTTGAGTACTCCAGTGAGTGGGCAGACCTTATCTCTGCACTGGGCAAACTCAATAAGGTAAGAGTCCGATAGGCTCGGCTTCTTCTAAACATTCCTTTGTTGCCTAACTGCATTAGTTTAAGTAACAGCAACGCAGAGAGGTCTGTACAACGGCCTCGCTTTGACTTGTTTTAGTTATATGACTTGTACAGAAAAGCCTTCTAGCTGTCAGTTTTCAAATCTTGTCTCAGGTTCTGCAGAACAATGCAAAATACCAAGTGGTTCCTAAGAAGCTGACAATAGGCAAACGGTTGGCCCAATGCCTCCACCCTGCCCTGCCCAGCGGGGTCCACCGCAAGGCCTTAGAGACCTATGAAATCATCTTCAAGATCATAGGACCTAAGAGGCTGGCCAAAGACCTCTTTCTTTATAGGTAATAATGCACTGGCAGATCTCAAAAAGCAAGATAGTCACAAGGTTTTTAGGAGGGTAGCAGTTCTAAACACCTGCCGTTTCCCTCCACAGCGCTGGACTTTTCCCTTTACTTTCCAATGCTGCTATGTCAGTAAAGCCTGTGCTGCTGGGCCTGTATGAGACCTATTACTTGCCCCTGGGAAAGACCCTGAAGCCAGGCCTTCAGGGACTATTGACTGGGGTCCTACCTGGTCTGGAGGAGGGCTCTGAGTACTACGACAGGTGAGAATAGGAACACAAAAAAAACAACACTTGAAATGATGGTGTCGTGCACATTAGATTGCTGTGATAGCCCATTACAAGAAAACATTTTTATTGCCTAATGTGGAAAGGAAGTGATAGTAGATCACATGAATGATAAATGAGATATGTGAGTCATTGCAGTATGTCTATTACTAACAGAGGATCGCCTAAGACTTAGTATCTCAGTGTGGACTTTAGACCGACGTATTTTCATGTCTCATGTGATCTAATGATCACTGGAACAGTCTAAGATTGTCCCGGAAACTGAAAGTAGGCATTTATCATCTATTCTTTTCATTTGTTCAATCAAATCAAAAGACTCTCTTAGCATTTATTTGTAACTGATAGGCCAGGCATTCAGAAATGTATTCATCCTGTCCAAAGTGAACCCTAGGGGGCGCTCCAATTCCAGTTAAACCATGATGGTACTACTGACCTACAGGATATATAGACTGTTCATCATGCTCTATTAGGAAAAGAGTAGGTGTTGTTTGTTACAGTATCTCAGTAAATAATACAATATGGAATTAATATTTTTAAATACAAATGTGTCTGAATGTTGACTGTGAAAACAGTCTTTTCAGCCTGTTAGTAATTGTATATACAGTCCTGATCAAAAGTTTAAGACCACTTGAAAAATGGCCAAAAAAATCATATTTTGCATGGTTGGATCTTAACAAGGTTCCAAGTAGAGCTTCAACGTGCAACAAGAAGAAATGGGAATGAGACAAAATGTTTTTTTGAGCATAAAAATGATTGAAAACATTGCTTAAACTGAAACAGGCTGTTTTACAGCTGATCAAAAATTTAGGACCACACCTCCAAAAAGAAACCTGTAAACCCCCCCTAAACAGATATATCATGTTGAAAAATCAAGTTGTTACCACACAGATGAGTGGCTTGTTGAAAAAATCTCAAGTGGGATCTGCTCCTCATGACAGTAATGTTGGAAACCATCAGGACCATCCGCTTATCCTTTTCAGGGTCGCAGGGGGCGCTGGAGCTTATCCCAGCTGTCTTAGGGCGAGAGGTCGCCAATCTAACACATAGACACAGACAGTCATTCGCACTCACAGTCACTCCTGCATTCACACCTGTGGGCAATTTAGAGTTTCCAATGAACCTATCCCCACAAACTGCATGTCTTTGGACTGTGGGAGGAAGCCAGAGTACAGAACATGCAAACTCCACACAGAAAGATGCCGGATTGATGGTGGAATTGAACTTAGGACCTTCTTGTTGTGAGGCAACAGTGCTAACCACTGTGCCACCATTGCTGCATCAGGACCATCAACATGTCCCAACATGTCCCATGTTTGGTGCCAGAGAGCACCAAACATGGGACCAAAGTCCAAATGGTCAGTTCTGTGACGTTCAAGGAGACGAGGCCTTTAAAGACGTTTTTTGTTTTTGAAGCCCTTCAGTCTCAGATGCCATCTGATGGTTATGGAGCTGCAGTCGGCACCAGTAACGGCTTTAATTTGGGTCTAAGATTGTCCAGTGTCTTGACGGACAGCCAATTTGATCTTCCACCTCAGTGCTGGTGAAATTTTTTCCGGTCTTCCTCTTGACATTTTTGTTCCATAACCGTCAGGATGATAAGAAATACCACATGACTGTCTTACTGCATCCCACCTCAGCAGCGATGTGGTGCTGTGAGGGACCCTGCTTATGCAGTTCAACAACCTGACCATGTTCAAAAAGATAAAGTTGTTTGTCGTGACAGTGTAACTACCTGACAGACAATGACAATGAATCCACATTTTTGTACAGATTTGGCCTTGTAAAAACATGTGGTCTTAAACTTTTGATCAGCTGTAAAACAACCTGTTTCAGTTTAAGCGTTGTTTTCAATAAATGACATGCTCAAAAAAATGTTTTGTCACACTCCAATTTTTACTTGTTGCACGTCGAAGCTCTACTTGGAACCTTGTTACGATCCAAAAATGTAAAATATGATTTTTTGCATGGTTGGATTTTAAACTTTTGATTGGGACTGTACAATATCATTGTGATTCCTTTCTGAACAGATTTTGCTTTTGTCGAATGATTTTTAAAAGGAGCACAGGTCAAAACCGTTTGCCTTCACATTTAATACAGTCACTGATTAAATACAGCAGCCTACTTGATGGCAACATTGTGCCCCCTTGTGTTGGCAAGTTTTATAAAGCAAAAAGTATAATATGCATCTTAATGTTCATATTTGTCTACATGATTATAAGTTATTTTCACAGTGTTGTGTTTGTGCTGTAATATTTATTCAGCCCCTGACACATATCAAGTATTTTCAAATAATTAAAAAGACTAAAACCTAACAATGATACTGTTTACAACTACTCTGAAGCAACACTTTTTTTCACAGTACTTAACAATGTAACAACAAACAACAGCAAAGACTTTTACTTCTTAGTACCAGCTGTACGTTGTGGACTGGATGATTTCTAGCAGCAGGCTGGTTAGAGGTAAAGGTTGGTTTGCTTGCTAAGGCTGGTCCTTGTGACCCGTCTGTGCTTCCTGTAGAACCAACACCCTGTTGGAGAAGGTGGCTGCAGCCGTGGAACAGTCGGCTTTCTACAGTGCCTTGTGGGGCAGCATCCTGACCAGCCCCTCTGTGCGTCTCCCCGGGGTATCCTTTGTACTCCTTCACCTCAACCGTAAGCTCTCCATGGAGGACCAGCTTTACGTCATGGGTAGTGACATTGAGCTCATGGTACGTGGCAGATAATTCCTCATGACAACATTCGACGTCCTTCAATTGAAAATATAGGTTCTGACACTTTTAGTGAAAGCACTAGTTTTTAAAAAATGCACTACAGCTCAGAGTTCATTTCTGTTCATGCCAGGTGGAGGCAGTCAGTACGTCAGTCCAGGACTCCAGTGTTTTAGTGCAGAGGAGCACTCTGGACCTGATCCTCTTTTGCTTCCCCTTTCATATGAGCCAGGTAGGGGGAACTAGCATGGTCTCTACAGTATGATAACGGTGTTTGTCTGAGTCTGCTTTAGGCTAAAATATCTATGGACTTGTCATAATGGGTGTTTCTTTGGGTCTTTCTGTGCATCTGCACATGCATGCGTGTGTATCTGATCACGATGTGGCTGTTTAGGCAGCTAGCTTGGCGACTCTTGCTGGCTGCTTTGTTATATTCTTCACCTCAAAAACATTTCTGTATCTGACAGGGCTAGGATGGCCTCGATTGTCTTTGTGTTTGTGTGTAAAACCATATAATCTGTGCAAAAGGGGTAAATACACAATGACAAATATTGTGGTCTGTTGTGTGTTGTGTTCAGGCAACTCGCCCTGACATGATTCGGATCCTGTCAGCAGCTTTGCATGTGGTTTTGAGAAGAGACATGTCCCTCAACCGCAGACTCTACGCCTGGCTCCTGGGTGCGAAATCCACGCTCAGACACAGTACTGACACTCAGATGCGTCACAGTTTGTACTCATCATGTCAATTGTGGAATATTATAAAAACAGGGATATTTTCCAAATGTTCCTGTATTTGTCAAACTGGTTACTTTTACTCTTATTTTTTACTCTTGGCCTTAAATCCACTTTTATGTAAATTCAAGAGGACTAACAGACAAGTTTCATAGACCGTTGTAGAAACCCCGATACACAAAGCTTTAAACATACTCTCCTCCTGTGTGCACACTATGTTTCTGCTGTTTTTAACAAAATACATTAAGCTTGTATCTGCTTCGGCTGTTGTCTCACTTTATTTTTTCTTGTTTGCAACTTACTGCGGGCAAACTCACTGGTAAGTATCAGCATGATTAAAAGGCAGACACTGAGTGAATCTGCTCACACTTTTTAACTAAAGCACTGTGCAATGCTTACAATGTAAAATGCATTATGTGCATTTAACATTATGTGCATTTAAGAAGGTATAACACAGGTTTATCTCAGCGGAGGTTCAACCTATATTTGTTCCTCTCTTAATAAAGGGTTTACACCTTTTCCTGTGCTTGAGCTTTGTTATAGAATTATTTCTGAATGTTGATGTGAATCTAACTGTAAGACTTTTTTCTTCAAAGGCTTTGACAACAACGGCGTGATAATAGGCCCCCGCAGCACTCGACAGAGCAACCCAGAGGAGCACGCTAGCCACTACTTCAACACCTTCTCTAAGGACATGCTGGTCCAGGTGAGCTTTCAAGCTGGCTGCATAATCAGGTCACCGATGGAAAAAAAGGGTTTTGTGTAAAACTGATTTTCGAAATATTCCCTAAACAATGTCTTTTGAGACTAGACATGTCTACAGTATGTTGGTGGTGGTGGGCGTGGGGATCTTTTGTTTCTCTTTGTGTGCTGCACAGTTTTTTCAACCCCCTTTATCCTTCTCCCACACCTCCTCTCCCTAGCTGTGCAGATACTGTATGTCCTGCTCCTATTCCCAGCAGCCAACACTTTGAAGACGGCTCAGTTCTTGTGTAATCTGTCCTGCCATGCTAAAAACAACTCAGTGGTGTGCTCTGGTACTCACAGTGGGCACAGAGAGCCGTCAGCAGCAGTTTTATTTTATTTTTTTTAATGTATTTAGTTTTTTGGTCTGTTTTATCTTTTTTTTCCTCCTTCGCCATCTGCTCAGATAGTTAATCGGCGCTCCCTCCGTAGGGATACGGTCAGTACTACAGGGACAGTCTGTTCCACGGTTTTGCCAATGATGTGGCAGACGAAGCGTGAAACACACACAGCACATACAGAAAGAGAAAAAAATGAAAGGGCGTCATTGTGAAGACAAAATTGGTTCTGACCAACATAATGGAAAATAAACAAAGATGAAAAGCAAATGAATATAAATAATATTTTCTGATTCGTGTGTTAATGTGTGTGTGTGTGCGCACATGCATGGGTTTATTTTTTTTTAGGCAATGGTGGGGATCTTGCAGGGCAAGGCTCGAGGCGGAGAGGAGGAGAGCATCCTCATGCATGACCTCAAGCCATTTCGCATCCTGATCAGTCTGCTGGACAAACCAGAGCTTGGTAACCAGTTTATTAGTGTTGAGATAATAGAAGTCTAATTAGTGTAGTATATGCACTACGTGTCATACAAATAGCCTGATTTTTGAACGTGTCCACGCACTCTGCTTGTTACCCAAGGGCCTGCTATCCTGGAAGACGTTCTGATCGAGGTGTTTCGAACTCTGCACACACAGTGCAGAACAGAGCTGGACCTCCAAAACCAGAGTCCCTTTAGCAAAGATCACACACACCTCAGTAGGTCTGTCTGATCCACTACTCGACCTTCTTTACTGTTAACAACTGAGGGATGATAAATAAAGCCTCATTTATTCTTCAGCTTATTTAATTTTACATTAGTTAACTTTGACCAAAAAGACTTTTGTCAGTGGGATAATATGATCCCCTCTGTGAGTATAGAGTATTTATTTTTTCTAAGCTGGACAATGAATGACAAATAGAATTTATCATAGAGCACACTGGACCTGTTAAAGATGGCTTATAGAATGTTCTTATCTGCGGGGTTATTACATTTACTTTAATATTTGCATGCGGTATTGTGCTGGAGCTGCATGATGCTAATTTTGACTTCTTTCTCAGTAAACTGCGGGAGAACAAGAAGACTGCAGAACTGATTAAAACAGCCAATTTGCTGTTTAATTCATTTGAGCCGTACTACATGTGGGACTACATCGCCCACTGGTTTGAGGAGTGCTGCAGGTCTGTATGTTAAGATAAATGTTGACGTGCTGATATCAAAAAGTGTAAATCTGTTGAAAACTAAATTTGCTGTCTTGCTTTTGGAGCTTCTTGGAGATAATGATGGAAAATCCTGCTGGAGGCTTCATTCTTGTTTAGGGTTCATTGTGGTGGTAAAGCTCTCTTCAGCCAGTAGTGGGAGCTAATTCAGTTCATAACAGCTGTTGTGTCAAGGTGCTTAATATTGGAGGATGTGCAATATTAGATAAAAAATCCCAAATGATTTGGGGGGGTGACAAAAGAAAGGGAGTAAGAGCCCATACCAGCATAACTAAGAGTAAGTTGAGGGTCACCTACTCTCCAGCTCTAACTATATGCTTTATCAAAAGGAGCTTTTTGAAGTCTTATCTCTAAATTAGAGAGGGTCAGTCTCCTGAATTCAAACTACAAGCTGGTTCCACAGGAGAAAAGCCTGATAAGAGCTCTTTAAGATATGATCAGATAAGTCTGGTCAATCAGGACCAGTTAGGAAATTCAATTTAAATTCAGTTCTGGATTTCACAGGGAGCCAGCAAGGAGAATCTGTCTTTTTCTCATCCTCATTAGTACTCTCACTGTGACATTTTGGATCAGCAGAAGTCTTTTCAGGGAGCATTATGAACTCAAACTAAAGGAACTACAGTCCAGCTTAAAAGTGACAAATGCTTCGCTAGTTTTTCAGCTTCACTCAGAGACAGGATGTTTCTAATTTTAGCAAAATATTTTCCCAACATTTTAATGGATCTTTCCCTGTTGCAGGAGGACAGTGAACAACAGTGCAACTGCAGCACTGCATGTTGGGAGTGCAGATCCCCCTGAGCTCTCATTGGTTGAGTTCTGTCAGCTGGTAGATTTTCTGCTGGATATTGTTTCCCTGGTGAGTATGTCTGTCTGTCTTTCTTTCTTTCGTTCTGTCTTTCTTTTCCTTTTCCATTTTCATGCTTTTTTATCACTCGTATTATTTTCTGTGTACTTCTTTGTCATTTGCAGATTTATTTATTTCACTTAGTTCAAGTGATCTGATGTTTGTAGTCTTTATCAATATCATTGAAATTAAATGAGTGTTGACACCAGATACAAATTTAAGGTTTTAATTTAAACACATTTGTTAATGACTGTGCTCCTTTAACGTTAGGAGCAGCACCTAGCTCAGGACACCTAGAGCTGTCCCTGAGAGATAGCAGAAACGAATAGTTATGTCTAATAACTTCTGTTCCCTGAAGGAGAGGAACGAGGTACAACACATAAGTATGGGATATCACGCCTTCGCGTGTCCTGGCTGAAGAAACCTTTATTCGCGCCTTTAAGGCAGATGGCGTGTGATGACACAGGGGTGGCCCCGCCAACACATTTATAGCCGCTGTCATCACTGTCATCCCCCAGTTCAATAGCCGCTCTTCACCGAGCCAAGCTGCTCAGTGGGGCCACCCTGTGTTGTACCTCGTTCCTCTCCTTCAGGGAACAGAAGTTATTAGACAT
>VURO01005818.1:2753-17911 GCA_015108175.1 Pelvicachromis taeniatus
GAGTTTGTGTCTACGTGGGGGGTGTCTGGATGAATTAAAGGGTAAAAACCAGCGTTAGTAAAAAAGTTGAAAACTTACGGTCGACTGAATCACTTCCTTTTCGGTTAAAATATCCCCATACTGTAGAACTGCGTGTTCGGGGGGCGTGGTTTAAGTCGACATGTTACCGCTACTCGCTGCCGCCATGTGTTTTTTGAAAGCGACGAGACATCGACGCAAATTTTTTACGTCGACGTATTTTAGTTATTTATTTTGTCCCAGCCCTAATTTCTTCGTGACTTCCTACAAACCGAATTGCAAAAACATAATTGAAGCACTGAAACTAACAACTAAATTAAAACGAAACATTTTTAACGTAAAATAAGCAAGCCCACTTTGGAAACTAAAGGAAACGAAAAAATAAAATAAAAACAAAGCGGCACGGTGGTCCAGCGGTGAGCTCTGTTGCCTCACAGCAGAAAGGTTTGAGTCCACTGACTGTGGCCTTTCTGTGTGGACTTTGCGTCTCTGGGTACTCCGCCTTCCTCTCATAGTTTAAACACATGTTGGGTTAACATGGCGGTTCATTGTCATGTCATTGTGAGCGTGAACGATTGTCTGTTTTCTGTGTTCGCCCTGAAACGGACTGGCAGCCTATCCAGGGTGTGTCCTGCCTCTTGTCCCGTGACAGCGGGATAAGCGATAAGCTCCAGCCCCCACGACCTTGAATTAGTTAAATGGCAGAAAATGGATGGAAAGAAAAATTAAATGATTATAACCCTGTATCCATTTGTTTTCATTTTTGTTAAATTCTACATTACACTGCTGAGGAAGGTTAAGGGAACACTCAATCATAACAATATAACAGAGTCACTGAAGCTGCAGGATACCATTGTGTCCAGTTAGACCAGTGTGAATCCTTTTACACTCAAACAAAAGCAAAACTAGAGAAAAATCCGTCAGCAGGGATAAGAAGAGAGCATCGGTCTTGTCTTTTTTGGGGGGTAGTCTTGTTTCCTGTCCAGTGCACCTGTTGACACGTTCATTTGCACCAAACCAGGTGAAATGGATTCACAATGATTTATGCTTCTTAACTGGACACATTGAGTTCACTTCAATGTGTCCAGTCCAGAACTTCAATCAGTTCTGGACTGGAGTTATTGATCAACAGTATGTCTGCAATAGATCCCAGATGTTATGTTATTGGTATTGGAGCCTTTGTTAATATAACTCCAGATGTTTGTAAATACAAAACTCTAATTTGTTTATAGTTGAGCAGCTCTGGCCAAATTGGAAACATCTGAGTTTCAGAGAAACCTAGCTAACAACTTTTAGAGTGTTGCTACGGTGCTGTTCTGCAAATAGCCTAATAACAAGCACAATAATTAAATTAGCAGCCTGTCTGACGAGTTTCTGGTCCCACAGATGGACTCCATGGTCTGCCAGGGGTTGTGCCTGGTCTGCCCGGTACAATGACACATGGGCCAGTTTTTCATCTGCTTAGGCAGATCATCCAACTCACAGCAGATCTCCAGAACAGAACAAGAACTACTGTTGCCAGCTGCAGTAACCAGTAGAGAGTCTTCAGTTGAATGATGCTGAAGACAATCACTACAGGAAGCTGTAGGGAAATCAAAATGAGCCACCAGATATACTTGGTTGACCAACCCAACCTATTTCATGTGTAACTAGCTAAGGTCATTTAATATCTGATTGTGTAACTAATGAGGTGAATGATCCATTACAGTTTATCAGTCAGCTTCAGGCTGTGTAATTAATCTGGATGTAATTAGAAATCCGGCATGTAATCCCATCCTGAAACAAATACAATGTATCCACATGAAGGTATTTCAGTAAGATGCAGTATTTTGGTAGAGGTTTTTTGATGTTCTGTTTTTTTCTATGCTGTCAGTGGTGATATCTGAGCGGGGTTGGCCCTCCTAGTATGGACCCCGGCCACATCGGAGGGGATATGTCACCTTTGTATATGCCAAGAAAGAGGAAGCCTGGTCACTCACTCTCAAAAAGTGGAGTGCAATGTCCAGGTAAAGAACAAACACGTCACAGAGCAGCATGCATCCATCGCTGTGCTCATTTACACTGGAAAACGTGTTAATCTTTTTTTTAATTGTGTTTTTTTTAATAAAACAATTTCACTTGTAAAGCTGTCCAGCGAATGCCAGAAAGAGCCTGTGACGTGAATGCAGTTGGATACCCGGAGGTAAGAGTACACATGCATAATGTACAAAACCTGCATCCTTTCATTTGATTTGTTTCTGATATATAGTGTATGTAAGGAGCAGGCAATACTGCTAGCAAGAATGCTGTGACTGTGTTTCTGTTTTCATGTCGTAGTAATAAAACTCTGTTAGCTTTATGCACACAGCTGGATCTCTGCTTCAGTCTTATCCTTGACTGTTTTAGGAGGGTGAGTCCCAAACTGAAGACGGAGTAAAGATGAAGAGAACTTACAGTAGGAAAAGGTAAGAGGCTGGTTAACCTTGTGTTTGTACGTTGTACTCTTATATAACTCTTAATTTACTGTTACGGCTGGCGGGACCAGTCGTGAGGTGTGGAGGTAAGGAGGAACCCAAGCGCAGGCAGGTGAGGATTGAAGGTGAGTGGTTTTATTTACAGTGACCAAAAGTAGAAAACAAGAGTGAACGTAGATCTAAACTAAAGTGGGAAAAACTAAACTCAAACCTGAAAAGCAACATGCGGGGAGAAACGGGATGAGGACACAGAGAGACGACAGCTGACGAACACCATGTTACAGAGACGATCCAGCACACGACAAAGGGAAACACGGGGCTGAAATACACATAAGGTAATCATGGGAAATGGCACACAGGAGGGAGACACAGCTGGGGCAAATCACACAAACGAGGGCAAAGCAAGACACATTCACAGGACAAGTAACTACAGGACTTTCAAAATAAAACAGGAAACACGAAGGCACAGTGACAGACTCGGAGACATGACTAAACACAGGGGCTTGACCACAAGGAACACAGGCAGGTGAGAGCAACACAGACAGAACAATAAACCACGAAGTCAAAACCTGGGATATAAATAATCAAAACTGCAGACAAAGAAAACAGAACTACAAAGTAACTAGGGCAAGAAAACTCAGGGCATGGGACAACTCAAAGATATAACAATAATCCAAGACACAAAGAATATGGCAAGTAAACACACACACTGGGTCACGGACCCAGGACCGTGACACATTGCGATACATAAGTTACACACTGAAGTACCAATGCAGTCATCCGCGGCGCCATCTTGGAGCACCCCATCTGACCAAACATACAACATACACGAACAAACGACGGACACATGTCAGAAAGGTACGAAAACACTGAAAGTACAATATATATAAAAGAACATGAAAATTTTAACCATTAGAGAAAGGATTTGTCATCAAATAGAGCAATCATAAAGCATGCTATATTTATTTGGACTTTTCTCATATTGATCTCTATCGGCTAAGTTGAAATCATTATTTCCTTTAAACTGTTGATTTTAATTGGCCAGCATGTCCTAGTAGTTACCCGAAAAGCCTTCAGTTGATCCAAAACACCACACTAGGAGTATTGAGACTAGAAAAAGAGACCATATTCCTCACATTTTAGCTTTTTTCATTGGCTTGTTGTCAGATTTGGAATTGAAATCTTCCTTCTCCTCCCATGCAAGATCTTGAATAATCAGGCCTCATCATACTTTTGAGACCTTAAAGGACTGTGTTTATCCCTGCACAGCACTTCACAGTTCAGCCTTACTTGTGGAATTTCTCTTAGCACAAAGGGAGGAGAGCTTTCAGCTATCTGGCACGTCTCCTGTTGAACCACTTTTGAGTCTGAAGGCAGTCACCCTCTCTATTTTTAAGATTATAGGCTTAAAACTTGCTTTGTGATAAAGCTTGCAGCTAGAGCTGGATCAGGTGACCCTGAATTGTCTCTTAGTTATGTTGCAATAGGACTAGGCCGCTGGAGAACTTTCCATTATCCACTCTCATCTTTTCACTTCCCATGTGCTTATATAGTCCTTCTGCATGTCATTAAATTGTGTATCCTTTTTTTGTCCAGTCTCCCTATGCTCCTGTCCCCCCCACCCTCCCCCACCCCCAGCCAGTTCCAGATGGCTACCTCTCCCTGAGCCTGCTGGAGGTTTCTTCCTGTTAACAGGAAGATTTCCCTTCCCACTGAGTTCATGTGCTTGCTCATAGGGGATTGTCTGATTGTTGGGGTTTTCTCTCTAATACTGAGTGACCTGTAGTTTGACTATTCTGAATTGAACTGGATTCAGCCAAGTAAAAAAGGGAGCCCCTTCATAAAATGGAAAACTCTGGCTTTAAGCTCAGCATTTCTCACTAATCCATTCATCATCATGCTTCATAATATACCCCTTAGGTCTTCAAGCTTAAAGCTTCAGAGCTCTAATGCAATTGAAATGAACTGCAGAATCAAGAATAAACTGAGAAACAAAACAATGTAATAACTTGGGGTCATTTTTGCCTACTTGTGAAGAACATGAGTTTACATAATTAACTATTTTCTTTAGAATTCATGTGTTCTCCTTCTTTCACCACCAGCATTAGCTCTTGTTGATGTAGTCTTTACGTCCTTTCCATATCTCTATTACCTGTTCCTCTGACAATGTCTCTGGCTGAAGCAGAACTCGCTTCACAGGACACCCCTGAGCGATGTGATGATTGCTAAAGCTAAAGTTTCCCAGTGTCTAATGGAATGATAACCTGTTGACCTAATTGCAGCTCTACTGAGAATCTTTTTTTCCCCAAACAAGATCCCACGTGAAACAATGATGCTTTAAGCGTGCCTGCATTAGTACAAGCAACGTTCAAATATTGCTGTGTCATGACTGCGTCATTTTTGTCTTCTCAACCTGCTCTTATCAGTATTCCATTGTGTCCTGAACTTGTTGACCTGTAATAACGATGAGAACTTGTCACAGTTCATAGCTGTCATTTTTAAATGCATATGGGTGCATGTGGGGAAGCACGAGCACAACCGAAATGTGTATTACAACATCAAAGGTTCTTAGCAGAAGAGTGCGGTTGCTCAACTGGCCCGCATACGCTCTAGACCTTTCACCAAGTTTGGCACATTTTGAGAAAAAAACTCAGACAAAGAACAGCCAGAGTTCTATAGATGGGAATGGATGGGACGTCTGGGGCAACTTTCCTCTGCCAAAAGTCCAGCAACATCCTCCACAGTTCCCAGATGTTTATGGACTGTTGTTTAAAGAAGTGGGAAAGCTACAGAGTAGAAATGTGAGCCTTTATTGACATGTATTACTGCAATCAAATTTTTAAAAAAAATCGGTTTTAACATTTTATATGTTTTTTCTGTGTCCTCTTGTGGTTAAAAGTATGGGCTTTATTGCAATCTGTTTTTATTTGCATTTTACATGCAATTCCAGCTTTTTCTGTATGATTTCTAAATATTTTGTGGGTGTTTTGTGTTGCTGTTGTAAAATGTGACTACGTCAATTCAAATTAATTCAATTTTATTTACCTGTTGCCAAATCTTAACAGCAGTCACCTCAGGGCACTTGATATTGTAAGGTGGAGGCCCAATGATAATAGGGAGAAAATACCAACATTCAGACGATACCCTATGAGCAAGCACTTGGCAACAGTGAGAGAGAAAAACTCCCTTTTAACTGGAAGAAACATGTGGCATAACCAGGCTCACTGAGCAGCAGCCATCTACTGGGACTGGCTGGGGGTGAGTTGAACTTTGAACTCATCGAATGCAAATCTTGTTTTTATCTGTGTATAATGAAACAGTTTTAACATGAAACCACATTAGGTTTCTGTTTTCATTTGGTGTTACGTACTAAGTTAAGAAACCCTGAGCTTTTGCAGCCATTTATTTTCTAACTATGTGCTTAAAATTTTGATTTACTGAGAGTTTTACTTTCTGGTGTATTTTCAGAATATTGGCAAGAACTGCAGATAACCGGAATACCATAAAACAACTATAGGACTGTGCACAGTACAGTTGGAATGTTGGTGTGCAGAAAAGGACTTAAAAACACATGTCCATATTATCAAAATGAGTCAGAGTTATCAGCTCCAACGATCTGACAGATTAAAATCCATCATTAAAATGGAAATTTAAAAAAAAGGTTCATGCTGTTGTTGACTGCCACTCTGGGCTGAAAGAGGTGTGACAAATTGAATTTGTCTGATTTATGACTGAGTGTGACAATGAAACAGGAAGCACAGAGGATTATAATCAGGCGCACGCAACGCATAGTTACTCAGCGCATGCAATGTTTTTAGTGCAGTAATATTCCATTCGAAGACCCAGTTGTACACTTAAGGAATGAAAACATGTTTGCTACTAGCCTCTGACAATGCAACAGAACTATCACATTGCACAGGCAGCTGAGGTGACAGAAGCCAACTAAAAGTCATATTGAATGATGATATGAAGACAATGAGGCATTGTTTAAGATTTTTTGAATACAGGTGTTTAACCTGTCTGAGCATCCGCCAATGCATATGGCTGCTGGAATAACCCCAAACCAACCTGTTCCCCAAGAATGAAATATGATTTTATCTGAAGGCTCTGTAGGAAAGATGTTTCTTTGGATAGCAGCTGATTCGAAAGTGATGGGAGCATCCAGCTAAATGCTCTTTTCGTCTCATCTTCTTTAATAAACAGTTTGGTTTAGCTGAAGTGCAAAGTGAAGCTTGTTTAACCCTTTTTCTCTCTCAGAGGTTGTGCGTTTTGCTTACTCCTCAGGAGTCTTGTCAGGACATAGTTAAAACTACAGGAGGTTTATTACTTCACCACACAGTGGCGCTGTGGCTCAAGATTTCATGTCACTCTTCCTGCACCGCAACAGTCATTCAACATTAAGTGACCAGCTGAATATAGCATATAATATTTCATACATTTAATCTCTTAAAGGAAAAAAAGTCCTACCTGCTTTGTTTGGGCTTGTTATATTAAACATTTTATTAGTATTGTGTCATTGTGGCCATGGAGAGTGTTGCTACACTTTGTTCTTACTTTTACTGATCTCATAGACAGATAGATCTAAGATACACCAGTTGATAGATGGATGGATCTATCTTTTTCTCATCTTATAGATCATCATTAACTTTTTTTCTTTCATTTCTGCCTGTTGTTTCTTTCTCATTATCTACAAATGACTGATACCAGGGTTTAGGGAAAATTCCATTTTGCTCTGGTGATACAATTTCATAACATCAGACCTTACTATATCTACAGTTGAACTTTTTACACTGATGAGCCTTGCTTTTGTTCTGCTGTCACATCCTTTATAAAACACTACTGTCTGCTCTGTTGCTCTTCTGCCAGTCATGCTAGTCAGCGGGAATGTGAAATCAAATTTCAGAGGCAAACGGTTAGATTGACACTAGATATGTTTGGTGAACTGCTGCAAAGGTCATGCCAAAGAGGGAGTCCAAATGTCAAACACCCGTCTCTGAAGTTTAAGCCTTTGTAAGAGCTGATGGATTGATATTCTTCTCCGGGCTTCAAAAATGTCATTACCGATATTTTAAAGCAGAATATGCTTTTCTTGATGGTAATTGAGCGCTGATAGACATCACTGGTTCAACAACTTAACCTGAGCACGTGTGTATGCACATATCTATGAAACAGCTGTAGGAGTATTATTTTGAATAAATAGCTCTAACCTTTATTGTCCTTGGCATTCTTTCAAACTGAAAATTCTCACAATGGTAACCACCTGAGACATTACAGGGTTTATCTAACAATGCTGCTATCTGCGTGTTAGTGAATCTCATGGGAGGGTTCTTTCCACCAATCACACCAATAAAGTAATTCTTAAAGCTTTTCATTTGAACAGATATCAGTCTTTTTTCTATTTTTGGTAATCTGTCTCTAAGGCCTTGCCTAATTGGGGTAATGATACAGTCGCATCCATAAGACACAGATGACTAAACACACATGAAAAGGTGCTGACCATCTTAACTCATTTTTAAACCATCTGTTATGATGATGTCATTCTAGCTAGGGGCCAGATGGAGCAAATCTTAAATTAGGACAACAAAGAGCAGGGAAGTTTTGTGTGTTGCAGAAAAGAATAAAGCAAGTGTGAACAGGGACACCAAGATGCTGGAGATCAAGAGAGGGAAATAGGTGTGGAAGACGTAAGTGTTGTTGCTTTAAAGCAGAGAAAATCTTTAGCCAAATGATTCTGTGTAGTCTGCGATCAGATTATTATCAGATTACTTTTAAAGTTAAAGTTTTACCTAAAAAAAGGTAATGGTCATGGTCAGTTCATTTTAAAGACATTTCTTTAAATATACATTTTGCTGTTGTTGGTTTTTTCCATACATGTTTCTTAGTGTCTCTGATGGAGAGGTGCAGGCACTAAGGAGAGGTGTTTTACTGCTTTCTGTAGTGACCTGTTTGATGGTGCCTCTAAAATAGGATAAGGGAAGCCTTTGGAACCTTCATTCTTGGTCAAAGCTGTCAAATCTAAGTCAGTTAGATTAAATCCTCTTGTTATTATCACTGTCTTTAGTTAACCAGAAAATTCTGCTGTGAGTGGTGGGAAAAGTTGGAAGAGAGCCTGAAGAGGTGAAGGTGTGGTCTGGAGAAAAGCGGAATGGCAGTCAGTAGAAGCAATGAAGCAATAAATGAGAGGGAGACAGGTGGTACTGTGAAGATACAAGGAACAGAGGTAGTAAAGGTGAATGAGTAGGGATGGGAGTTGATAACTGTTTAGTGAAATCCATTATCAATACCACTCATCGATTTGATTCCTTACCAGTTCCCCTTATCAGTACCATGGTCAAATGCTTGGCCATGTTGGAGGTATTTCCCCTCATTATTGTGATCAGTGTTGGGTTCATTACTCAAAAAATGTAATGTATTACACATAATATACAGGGCGCTGGGTGGCACGGTGGTTAGCAAGGAGGTCCTGAGTTCAATTCCACCGTCAGGCCGGGGTCTTTCTGTGTGGAGTTTGCGTGTTCTCCCCCTGTTTGGTTGGGTTCTCCCCGGGTCCTCCGGCTTCCTCCCACAGTCCAAAGACATGCACTTAGTGGGGATAGGTTAATTGGAAACTGTAAATTGCCCATGGGAGTGAATGTGAGTGCGAATGGTTGTCTGTGTATATGTGTAAGCCCTGCGACAGACTGGTGACCTGTCCAAGGTGTACCCCGCCTCTCGCCCTAAGACAGTTGGGATAGGCTCCAGCGCCCCCCGCGACCCTGGAAAAGGATAAGTGGAAGCGAATGGATGGATGGACACAGAACACTTTTCTAAAGTAGTGCAATATTTTACCTATTCTCCAAAGCGGATCCTTCGATCTACTGGTAGTGGTCTTCTGACTATTCCATGGACCCGTTTGAAAACAAAGGGGGATCGCGCTGCTACAGACTGACTCCTCATTAGTTTGTTACATGTTGAAGTTCAGGGTCTGGTTGCTGTGTTGGGGTCAGCATTCACTAAGCTTTAACATAGTTCTGGGTTCTTGGCAGACTTTGTGTTAGAATGTTTGCAAAGTGCTGAAGTTGTGTTCGTTTTTGTTGTTTCTGTTGTGGATGCAATTTGCATTTTACTATCGCACTCGTGTCCTTTTGTGCAATAAAAAAAATAAAAGTAACGTATATATCCATTCTGCAGACTGTGCCACTATTTTTCTCTTCCAGCACACAAACTGAAATAGGCTGATTGTAGCGGAAGTGCAAAGAGAACTGATAAGAGAAATCAATAGGCAAGCTGACAAACAATATATGTAGAGGACGGATAGGGATAGATTTATTGGACAAGGGATGTTGAAGATGTAGTTGCCAGGCAGGAAGAATAGAAGAAAACCACAAAGAAGATTCATGGATGTAGTGAAGGAGACAATGCAGAGAGCTGATGTGACAGAAGAGGATGTTAGGGATAGGGTGAGATGGAGACAGATGATCTAATGTGGCAACCCTAAAGGGATCAAGAAGAAGACAAATTCGTGAAGTCTCATTAAGATCAAATCTCTCTTAGAAGGGAGACCTGAGCAAGGTAGCACCCACACAAATTCAAGATATCTCTTAAAACAGCAGCAAATACAAAATCTACAAAACATCTACTTTACCTTGCTACTCACTTCAGCAATAAATAAAAGCATGTTTAAATTTAGGTCTTTCTGTGAATTATTTCATGTTTAAAGTGGATAGTCACAAAAACTAGTTTTCCTCAGATCTGCCATTAGAACACTGGACACATCAAAAGGCAAGAGCGCCATATCTGTTAACCATTAGTACTGGAACAGAAAAGGTTACTAAAGTTGGAAGTTTACCTGCTAACACTTTATATAGAATTATATATCAGTGCTGTTCTGGAAGTGGTCAGTCATGATGAGCCCACAAAGTCATAAAGAATGCAGTGGTGAGTCAGAGGCTTTGCATTTGTAATAAAACACAGAGATGCATGGTACATCTCTATGAATCAAGACTGTAAAACTGAGGAGGTGGTGTACATATACAGTATATCACCATAATCAATCACAGGCTTAACACTGCAAGCAAATTATAATATGGTTTTGAAAAAAGGCCACATAGGCCTTGTTCATGCATACACTGGTATTATCGTAAGTGTAGCTTTTTCTAAGCTATTTGGCATGTGAAAAAAAACGTTTTATGCCACTGAAAAGTAAAAAATTCTTTCCAAGGTGAAGATTTTCACAAACTCAAAAACCCCCCAAATTTATCTTGTAACTTCAAAAAGTCTTTAAAGGAAGTAGAAAATCACTGTGCCGTGATCTTTAGCAGCTGTTTTCTGTAGTGTGACTGGTAACAGTCCATCATGATACTTGCAGCCATCGTTTACTGGATAGAAAATCCTCTCTGTCTTATTGAAGAAACACTACTAAATTACACAAGGAGAAAAAAGAGGAAGTACCGACCTTTAAAATGCACCATTGAGGAAGATAGCTTGTATAGCCTGCCAAAAAGTAAATATTTGTAATATCCTCTTCCACTGTTCAATAGAATACCAAAACTTCATTTTGTGTGTAAATAACTGGCATCCTAATAAAAAAGGACTGATGTATCTGATGGATCATAGGATTCAGGGCTCTGTTAATACAAACAGTTCCACTCCATAAACCTTGAAATCTGTGTGTAACAGCTGACGTGTTAGAAGAAGAACACAGGACCTTTATTTATTTCATTCAGCGATAATGCAGTCACAACTGTTGCACCATGTGGCTATATGTGCACATTATTGTTACTTAAAAGAAGCACGTATTGGCTTTTCTAAATTGTGACAGGACATTACTGGGTTTAATTTTAAAATCCCAATTGTACCTGGCTGTGTCATAGTAAGTTTTATTTGGACTAGTCTTTTGGATATGTTAAAATCAAGCAAGAATATATCAAACCTAAAAACAGAGAGGCTTTTATACCCATGGCAATTTTCATTGTGGACTTCTCTCTTGGCAAATATATATCAAATAAAATATATAAAAATGTGAAGAAAAACCTAAAACAAAGCCTGAAATACACAAGTATTTGCTCCTTTGCCTTCACATTCATATGAACTTGAGTGGCATCCCATTTTTAATCTACAGGGTTTAATACGATGCAAGCCACCCTTTGCAGCTATAACAGCTTCAACTCTTCTGGCTTTCCACAAGGTTTAGGAGTGTGGTTATTGAGATTATTTTGCTTCCCTTTTTCTGTTGTAATTTATTCATGTTCCATCAGGTGTGGACTATGTGCAGGCCAGTCAGGTTTTTCCACACCAGACTCGCTCATTCATGTGTTGAAATACCTTGCTTTGTGCACTGGTGCATAGTTATGCTGGAATACGAAGGGGTCATCCCCTTTAAGAGTTAAGAGTTCATTTCACTGGAACTAAAACATTAAGCCCAACTCCTGAAACAACCATACACAATAACCCCCCCTCCACCAATCTTTGCGCTTGGCACAGTGCAGTCAGACAAGTACCGTTTTCCTGGCAACCGCCAAACCCAGACTCATCCATCAGATAGCCAGACAGAGAAGAACAAGTCATCACGCCAAAGAAGACATCTCCATTGCCAGTCCAGCAGTGGTGTGCTTTACACCACTGCATCTGATGCTTTGTATTGGGCTTAGATGCAGCTGCTTGGCCATGGAAACCCATTCCATGAAACTCTCTACACAATGTTGTTGAGCTACTCTGAAGGCCACATGAAGTTTTGAGGTCTGTAATGACTGACACTGCAGAAAGTCGACATCTGCACACTATGTGCCTCAGCATCCGCTAAATACCTAAGTGCTTGATTTGAATACAACTGTGGTCATGAAAGTAATTGGAACACTTTTGGCAATATAGTATACTTTCTCCTTGTTCTGATACACTATGTTAATTTTATCACATATCAAAATACCATTGATGTGGACCAGAAGTGTATTTTGCTCACTTGCATATTGCCTGGAAACAAATAAAGGTACAGCCTCTTACATGCAAAGTGGGGGTAAATGTAGCAGTAATGAGGCCAAGAAAATAAAAACAAACTGTTGCTTTGACAGGATTCATAAAAGACTGACATGGTCAAAGTTTTCTACAGCAGTACTGTTATTTTCTAGATTTTTGATGTATCTTTTAGCAGCTGTGTGTCCGTGCTAGGGTTTGTTGTTCACAAACCACCAAGGCAGCAATTTGATCTCCGGTTGTATATGTGCTGATAATCACAATCATGCTAGATTTTCCCCAGGAACTGTGCATTCTAGTTCTTCTTCCATTTTGTTCTGGTCATTGATATGATTGTTTTGCCATGTGACCCTAAATTGAGATTGCATTTTCCATTTTTATCTTGACAGTAGCTAAAACATGTTTTCTGCATAGACAGAGCTTAACTCAGTTTAAGCTAAGTTTGACCAGTTGAGATGACAAACTTGGAGAGAGTAAAAATGGGATTTAATTAGCAAAAGCACTGCTTTGGGTTGCTGAACTAAACATATTTTTAAGAATGTCAGCTGTAATGCAAAATTAACCAGAGCCTCAAGATAAGTTTAACCAATGGCTCATCTTCTTCATGGTCATATTCATGTTACACCCTAAAAAAATAATTACAGGATTATGTCATATTGTAGTTCTAGCATAAGATTTATGCTTCTAATTACAAAAAAACAAAAAACAAACACATTCTTTAAGGTACACTTTAAAAACTGAGGTACCTGCATACAAATGACAAACTATTTTCCAAATACAAACCATTTTGTGACATGCTGGTATATGGACTAAAAGGGTTTGCTATTGTGCATACAAGTGTAAACTGAAAGTGAAAAATAATCTCTTGGTGTTCATGTTCCTTGAGAGAGGAGAAAATGTTTCATTTAATTAAAGCCTTGATTGTACCCAGCAACAATGTGACAGAGGTCTGAATGTTAGTCATTTTTAGATCTAAAAATAGTAGTTTAAACAAAATACATCTGCATTTTTAAAAAAATCAGTGAATGAGAACTTGCATTCCCAATTGCGTCTGGTTATATAATATGGTTATTGTGTGATGAGAAAAAGGTAAATGTCATTCATTTTGGATCCAGATTTTAAGACCATTAACATTATATATTATCATACCATTAATATCATTAACATCAGAAAGAATCTGATAAGATCTGGAATCATTATCCATCTTCTTAATTTTTCAACCCCTGCAGTATCTTAGTTGTTGAACTCTGAGTTTGAGCATGCATGGTTAATGCGTGCTATGGTTTGATGGTGGTCCATAGGTACTATCAGAGCTTTGCAGATCAATACTTTCACAATGTAGCAGTGCGCTTTCACTGTGAACCACTGTTCTTTATATTTCTGCTTTTGTTGTTCGTCCTCTACCATGGAGAAGACAGAAGTCATAACATACAAAATACATTGTTGGAGTGCTAAAAACTGTTTACTGTAGCCAATGTCTACGCTTCTCACAAGTGCACCTTTGAGCTTTGTTATTTTCTTTGTGCTTCTTCCTCATTGAGGTGAACTATATGCTTTTTGACTAATCAGTATTTTATTGTATATGCTTTTGTTGCAGATGGAGTGTATGCCTTCTCCTTAGGCAAACACCTACTCATAAATCCTGGATTATCCATTATCTCTGTACTCTTTGTTTCAGCCTTATTGTAAATTTAGATGGCATGTCTATTTCATTAATACCAACAAAATATGCAAAGCTCTGAAATAATTATTGTATTTGTATTAATATAGTTATACTTTTGTATTAAATTCAGTTAATACAATAGCTAGTAACTGTTCAGCCTATGCTGTAATCTGGAACAATATACCCCTGACATAGTGCAAGTTGAGCCACAAGCCAAATTATTGGGACTCCATGTCTTTTGAGTTTGATACACTGATAAGGCGTCATTTAATTGCACACAAATGGCTGGTTTTATTGGACTATGTTTCTGTCCTATATTCAATCTCTAGTTTACCAGTTGCAAAAAGTTACCTATTAGTGAACCTATAAAAGTGTTAGAGTAAATGATTTAATGTTGTCATTATTGTGATTGTTGCTGTATATATGAAGCTGTAAGACTTGAGTTTAACTGTATGAACAAAGACATTCCTGTGCCACACCAAATGCTTGAAGGAAGGTTGTGAACTTTGGAGACTGTTGTTTCACGTAAGAGAAGACAAATGTTAGCTTCCTGACATCCTGTTGCAGGGGAGTTTTATGACATGATCATTTGGGGTCTTCTCCACACACACACAGTCACACATGCATACTGACTGACACACACACACATACTGACACACACACACACACACACACACACGCAGGCCACAGACACACACACACACACCACAGGGGGGTAAGCACCATGGTTACGACCATGTGGGAGTGGTTTACATTGGAGGTGTTGCCAATTCTTGTGTGTCAATAAAAAGGATGACTGCATGGGAGGAGTCAGGAGGAGCAGGGAGTCGGAGAGAAGGAAGCAGGAGAGAGGGGGTCAAGGCCTTCGGGTCTCCTGTGCTCCTGTCCTTTTCTCTTGTAGTCATATTAAAATGAAACTCGCTTGTGTGTTGATTCACCACAAATATACAGTCCTAAGGTTTTGGGTTAGTAGGATCAGCCAGATCCAGAGAATAACCCCAACAAAATGATCTATGAGCGAGGTGGAGAAAGGCTACTGACATTAAGATACAGGGCAGACAGTAGAAGAATGATCA
>VURO01005821.1:2345-12795 GCA_015108175.1 Pelvicachromis taeniatus
AAAAAAAAAAAAAAAAAAAAACAAAAAAAAAAAAAAAAAAAAAAAAAAAAAAAAAAAAAAAAAAAAAAAAAAAAAAAAAAAAAAAAAAAAGCATACAAGATCATACAGCAGAATGCTTACAATGGTAAATGCTCACCAAAACAGCATTTCTGGCAGCACATATGATGCGTTTGCCATCAACAGTCCAGGTGCTACACTTGACGAAGACGTCTTCCTTGTTGTCTGTAAACATGTCACTTACATTGATAGTCTTCCATTCATTGGCAGAAGAAACCTCAAATAACTGCAAATATGCAGAAACATGCGTGTCAGTGCATCACAAACCCTAGGTACGTAAAACATATCAGGATATTTCTCAATTTAGTGACTTATAAATGATCTAAATAGAAAGAGAGTACCATCATTTGCCTATTTTGTTAAAGTTCTTCTAGAATCAAATGTTTTAATTCGGGGATTATAAAGCTATTAACATTATAAACTCATGACTAGGAAACAAAAGACAAAAACAAAATTAAGCAAAAAAAGCTTCAACATTAAAATTCACCACTTTTTACTTAAGATTTAATTCAATAAAAACAGTAAATGTGTCAGAGCACTTCACTGCTAATAATTCTTTCTAGTTCAGTGGCTGTTACCTTATCAAAAAGAAAGTGTCAAGACTAATGGCAGTCACCTTAAGGGTACCATCGTTGGAGGAAGTTGACAGATACTTGTCATCAGGAGAGAAACAGCAGTGATTGACTGGCTCAAAGTGTCCAAACATGGTGTTCTGGGAGGATGGCTTATTGAGGTTCCACAACTACAGAAGCAAAGATAATGCAGTGTGAGAGAGCCATAAACTGACATTTAAAAACAGGCTAACACATTTACATAACACATAAGCCCTTTTTGTTTTTGTTTTTATGTGCATGTGTTAGCCTTGCAACAGGCTAGCAATGTGTCCAGGCCTCTCTCCCTATGACAGCTGGGACAGGCTCTAACACAAATGAGACCCTGAACTAGATAAACAATGACAATTAATAGATGGATGGATGGAAACGGAACAAGAAAGAAAGTTTAGAAACAAAATCTAAAGCATAAATAGGACAAGAGTATCATACACAAACCTTGACATTCAAAATGTTGTCATTGGAGCAGGTGGCCAAAAGGAGGCGCCCTGACGTGTTGGTAAACTGGCAGTGGTTGACCTGCTCTTCGTGCTCCTCTTCAAACGTCCTAAGCAGCATTGCTCGCTCTCCATTCCACACCTGCAGTGTCAAGAACATCACGATAACATGGCAGATTTCTGAGTCATTTTACTCGCTTATTTCTTGATCATAACAAAGTCGTAATGGTGCTGTGGACTGTGTACCTTGACTTTTCTGTCACTAGAGCAGGTTGCTAAGAGACAGCCGTCAGGGGAAAAGGCACAGCAAAGCACCTCGTCATCATGAGCAGGGATCTCCATGAGCTTCTCACCTGAGGTACTTTTAAACACCTGCACAACGGCAGCAAAGCCACGTTTCATCAGTATAATTACTGAGTTACTCATGTAACATAAAAACTAAAGTTCAATAAACTACGAATTTACACTTTTCAACAGTGATTACGATAAAGCGTTACTGATTTCCGAGAGCTGAACAATTCTAGTTAATATTTGCATTTTGGTCCATTCTGCTGTTGCTTTTGTGGCTTTGCTGATGAAACACTACCTTGAGTGTCTTGCTAGCTCCACAAGACGCAATTTTCGTTCCATCCTGGGAGAAGCAGGCAGAGTAGATGGAGCCCTGGTGGGGGTGAATCACCAAACGGGACAGATTCTCTACACCGCTCTTATTCCTGTATTCGAAAACACAACAAACGCACAAAACAGTAAAAGCAGGGGTTCAAAGCTTGTACACACCATTTTAAAATGGAAATAACAACAAAATTAGTCAATTTCAGATACATTCTATCTTGAATATTCATTGTAATTGCATTGTAATGGCAAATATCATCTAAAATGTTACATGTTAAAGAAGGGTGTACAGATTTAACAATGAAAATTAGTTATTCAATAACAAACTGACTAATCCTGAGACGCTAAAAGCAATTTATATCTCCATTATAAAGAGAACACCATATTAAATGCTTGCTTTCTTACACCAAGTCAAAGTAGAGTTTCCCAGCTCTGGTCCGGTTCTGTGCCTGAACTCGAGCTTGTTTGTAGACCTCGGAGTTTGGCAGCTGAGACAGAGCAAGCTGCACAACATCAGGGAAAGGACGCTGCTCGAGCTGGTGGCCGTTCAGAGACAGAAACTCCTGGAACTGACTGCGCACTTCGCTGTTCTGTAAGCAAAGAAATCACATGCATACTTCAGGCCACTGCAAACACCAAGTCACAGTAAAGGGTTAAATAAGGGTTAGTGAATTACTGTATTTTTCTTCAGGATGAGGTAGAATGAGCTACGCTCTCATTCTCTGTTGAATTATTCTTTCTTGTACGTGGAGATCAGAAATTTAAGCATCAAGGACCCTGTCATTTTCACTAATTTGATGCAACAGATATGTATGCACAAGTTTACAATTCCTGCAGTCTGCACATATCTCTCATGCATCTTTGTGAGATGCTTTGCTCACTGAAAATATGACTATTTAAAAAAAAAAAAAATAAATATCTTCAGGCTCGGCGTCATGGTGCTCAACTAATCTTATGCCATGTAAGGGGAAGCCTGTAAGCCACTTATACATAAAAGCAGTGATGAATATTAATGTAAAAGTGACCCATATCTGAAAAGGGCAATGCACGCAGTGGCCATTTTTTTGTATGTGTTTTTTCCCCCCCCATCTGCTGACCTCTTGGTCCAGAATGGATCCATACTCCACATAGTCATTGATGAGATGAGCTGGACCCATTATCTTGGCCTTGGTGGTCACCCAGTTGAGAGAGAACATGAGGGAGTAGAGCTCCTAGACAGAGAGATGATCAGAAACCAAAAGAGAAAAAGACACAGAGAGAGACAGAGACATGGTGAGAAAAAAAAGGTAGATTGAAGAAACAAAACCCTGCTTTTATTTCTCACTTTTGTGTAGTCATATAATACTGCATAGCGCTGTGCAGTTTAGACTACTTTAACTTATGTATATATAATAAAAATGGTTTCCCGTAGAGTAGAACGGAAAATGAGAAAGTCATGATAATTGGTGGAATTTCATTGTTCAGCACTGCAATGTATTGCTAGGTTCAAACACGCTTAAAAGAAACATAAAATAATTATAACTTGTACCTGGATATGATTGGCTTTGGCCATATGGTAGGTCAAATATCGGATCCAGTAAAGGCATTCCTCATCTCCTGAAGTGGGGGGACCATCTCTGTAATGCTGCTGGTACTGACGCACCACCTTAGTGTGAAGGCTCTGTTTAACACAGAAACACACAGAAATCCCAAATAAGCACATGCACAAACAAGCAGATTTGTTATTTAAAGAATATGCATCTGATAATGACTTTTGACTTAAAAGCTTTGATTTTATGCTGGAGCTCATTTAAACCTACTGTAGCTAATTGGCCTCTTAAAACTTGTAGCTTAACTGGCATAATCACTGTCCACTTCAGTTGAAGGATGCCTTTAGACTAGGGCTGGGTATTGTCTCTGATTTCTAAAATTGATTCGATTCTGATTCACAAGGTCCCCATTAGATTCGATTTGATTCGAATTGGGGAAATTTTGCCTCAGTCAGAAAAATTATAATTCTGATCATCTATCAGTACATATCCATATTTTTATATCTAAAAAGAAAGCTGACACTTGTGAGACTTCATCAGAGCTGAAAGCATCACAGCAGATGCCTTTGTGTCAAAGTAACTGAGGAGAAAAGACTGAAAAACATGAAGGAGATTTTCCTGGCCTGGCTTTTTATAGCAGATAACCTTAAAAATATTCTGCAGTAGAACAAAAACGGAAGAAAACTATGAATCAGAGCAAAGTTACAGAGGTTTTATTAGGAGGTACAGCTAAGCGTTTTGCAATTTTGCATAATTTTTAAAAGTGTAAATTTCCTCAGTGTTGAACAGCATAAATGAGACTTTCTTGTCGGAAGTCATTTAAATAAAAATAAAAAATAAAAAAAATACAGTCTTAACCTGAGATTCTGGTGTTTCGGGCAAAATAAATTTATGTTTAAAAATCGATTCAGGATTTGAATGAATTAATATCACTTTATTCAAACTAAAATTGATTTTAATCGGAAAATCAATTATCAAAACCCACCCGTACTTTAGACTGACCTCAATCTGCGTTCGGTTCTGCTCCAACAGGAAGTCTATCTGGAGATCATGAAGATAGTACAAGTAGGGTTTACTGTTAGTGTCCATGAAAAGCAGAGACTTGTTAACAAATTCCTCCAGGATGTCCTCCACCTCCTCAGATTCCAGATCCCAAAGAACAGACAGCACCTGGGGGAGGAAAGAGCAATCCAATTAACCGTTTTTTACGTTCTGTGGAAGAATAAGAATAATATGCCATTAACCTGCAAAAAGTATTACAATTTTAAATGTCATGCCATGGTGTTGGAAAAAAATGGCAGGGATCATAAACAATCTCCTTTTGTGCAAACAAACCTTAGCAGGGATTTTGACATCCTTCTGTAGAACAGTAAGATCCTTGTAGAGGTCTCGATGCTCATCAGGAAGTACCTCGATGCTAGCAGCCATGGCCTGATCTAGGGCATCATAGTCATAAGACGATGACTTCCTTATACGCTTGAACTGCTTCATCTGCAGCTGGCTGAGATAGTAACGCCAGCGGTTTGGTTTTTCTCTGAGAAGAGCTCCGATCAGAGACACCACCAAAGGAGAGCCTGACATGTGAGGTGAGGAAACAGAAAATGTGTTTTAAAAGCACGTGACCCTAAAAATGATATGAGATCTAAATCGTCACAAAGCTTGATTTGTTTTCCCAAAAAGCACCAGCTAAATCAAAATTAGCCATGTTTTCTTATAAAAATAGCATCACCCATTACGAGTAAAGACAGGACTTAATAATGTAATCCTGTCTTTAGTATGAGTAAAGACAGGATTACATCTTCTAGCCTTCTTTTAGATTCCTTTATCAGTTAGTGTCATGATACATACCTTTACACTCTTTGACAATGCTGCGAGCCTCCTCGGGTAGTGCTTTCAGCTGCAGTCGAGTGTACAGAGCGAGGATCTCCAAGGCCTTGTTTTCATCCAAACAGCTTTCCACTTCCACCTCGTGCTTAGCACCTAAAATACAGTCAATACAGAGTCTTTTTCAGTATAAAGAAAAGTAATCGCAGAAAGTTTCACCCACTCAAGTCTGTACGGTGACCAGAAAAAAACAACAGAGCACATACCACTAACAGAATCAGTGAGGCTTCTATTTCTGGTAGTGAGAAGAATGCGACAGTGGATGTCAAACACCTTCAACACTGTACTATCCCAGATGTCATCCAAAATCAGCAGAGATCTAAAAAACACAAAAGAAAGAAGGAATTTGTCACTACTGCTGCTTCTTTAATCAGCTCACTGTTTGGATTCCTCCATCTGCTGACGTAGATACCATCCGGTCAGACAACATTCAGCACATGAAACCCCAATACCTGGATTCATTTTACATTTAAGCTTCTATTTTTCCCTATGTAGATTTAGAGTTACTGAACACTTCATTTTTTAATTAAGCTTCTTCTTTAACCCAACTTTCCATTGTATTTTGTTCAATGACATTGTATTTAACTTTAAAAATATATATACCGGTACATAACATTAAATTGAAAGTATTAAAGTATTTTCATGTTAAAATCAACATAACAAATGAAAATTGGCAGATCACTTATCTGCCAATTTTGTAATTATATTGTAATTAATTACAATATAGTGACCTTGGATATCTGCGCAGCATTAGGAAGCGTAGACGCTCCTTGGCTTCATCCAGAGAGTTTGGGGGACGGTGGAGGAGCTCGGAATCAAGGCTCTGCTCCAGACGAAAACACAATGACTGAACCTTAACCAGCAGGTCTGGCTTGTCCACTTGACCGATAGACAGCCAGTGGATGCCTCCAGGAAAGCAATCTGGGGATAAGAGGGAAGAAAGAGTTAAAGGAGCAGCATTTGTCAAACTACAAAGAAGTAACTACTATCTGTCAGTTCGTGGCTCATTAGCGACAACATCTTCTTAGCTGAGTCCATTAGTGATCTATGATAGTCAGAGACCCAAAAAGTACATCAATGATTACTAAAACTTTTTTTATTTTAAGCTTTTCCTTTCTCAGTTTCATTCATTGCCTCAAACTAATCCATATTGATAGTTAGTGCTTCATGTCAGTCAAATATTCACCTTCAATGATTCCATGATGTCTAACTGCTTCAGCAGCTAGGACAGACTTCCCCGAGCCAGCCATGCCAAAGACAGTGACCCAGCCGGGTTCCTTCTGGAGCCGGTAAAGTTTCTCCCTGGCCCGGTTTACCAGTTCTGGTCTGGTGACAAACACTACGGGCCTCTGTGGGATGCCGCCTTCACTAAGCATTGACTGAACTGTTAAACAAAGCAAAAAAGGATGGACAAACATGGTGCAGGCATTTCAACTGTGAGTGTGTGAAGAGTTAACACACAAAAAAACCAACACTAAGTTTAATACTAAGAAGATGCTCGGTCGGGATCAAGACCAGCTCCCACACAACAAGCAGACTATGCACATCCTTTTTTTTCCTACTCATGAACTCCCACACATTAATAGCACAGCCTATCAAACCTCCACTATCCTCCCCCACAGCTTTCCACTTCTTACCATAAGTTGCAGAGCCATCAGAAGGGCCCTTGTGTGGATTCAGTGAGATGTGCGGCAGGTCTCTATGGAGCAAAGTGGCCAAATCATCATATGCTTCCTTGACCAGTGCGTTGTAGAAAGAAATGTAGGCAAGGTTGTCCTTTCTTAACAAGAGCTCTATCAGTGCTCCGGCCTGATCCTTCCTGGTAGGCTGAAGACAGAAACATCAGAGATGAGATCTGAAATGTTATGATCTAGTGGAAACCATACCAGAGGATGTTTTGAATGAATCTTAGGAGTCTGAGATATATTCCACAAAAAAGAATTGTTCATGTTACAAAATTTGTGGATGGTCTAAGCCAGTTGTATTATAGAAATAAATGAAATCAGTTCCATCATCTAGTGGGAAAATCCCATGTTTTACAGTCTGGAATTCAGGTCCATGTTGTGGAAATGTTGGCCAAGGTTGGAAAACAGGTGTATTATTAATAATTAAAGAAGAGACTGTAAAGTTACATTAAAATTGTGCACACCTATTGGTTTTGCTGTTACTTTGATTTCCACAGCAGCTAAAAAGCATTCTGTTCATGTATCCCTCGGTTACTTAAGAGAACATAATTTTATTGACACATTATTACTTCTCTATGGCGAAAGCCATGTTAATTTATTACTAAATAACCATAAGCAGAAAATGATTAAGGAGATTTGTTTCCACAGTCATCGTCATGCCTTGTGTCCACAGAAAATGGCAGAGTAAACACAAGTGTGAAAACAAAGACGTGAATCAGTAAATAAAGGAAGGAGAGGGTGACTCAATACATGGACAATAACAAAGTCTGAGAGGAGGAAAGGAGGGCAGTAATGTCTAATAATATTTTCATTGACTACAGTATTCATTCGAAAAAACATAGAAACCACCAGAGGCTCACCTGAGTCCTGATCCTCTCCTCCTCATCCACAGTCATCACACCATCACTGATCATGTGATCCATCAGGTAGGTGGGCTTGATGTCCTCCTCCAGTTTTAGGCGGAAGCGCAGCAGACAGCTCCGTGCCCCTTCCTCCAGCGCCATCTCTGCGCCACACACCAACCATACAGGAGCTCGGTGCACTGCACATTATTGGAAAAAATGCATGGGAGTTTAATCAATTGTGGATCTGTCCATCCTTTTTGGCATGCCATGTATTTCTTATTGTTCCATTTTCAGGAGGTAGCGTGGGTAGTCTACTAATCGGAAAGTCGGTGGTTAGATCTGCACCTCCACCAACCTGCATGTAAAAATATCCTTGAGCAAGATACAAACCCCAAAGTTTCCTCCAACTCTTTCATTAGACTGTGACTGAGTGAATTTTAGGTTAAACAGCACTTATGAGGGCACTCGATTAGCTCAGTGGTCAGGCAGGCAACCACATGCTACAAGGCCAAATGCAGCGGCTTGCATGTCTTCCTCTTCCTCTTTCTGCCATCTCCTCTTTACTCAAACTATCTAATGGCAAAACAAACAAATATAAAAATTAAATATTAAATAAGTACCAGTCCAATTAATGTGCCATTTAAAATGTGTAGTTTACAGTTAAATAAAAATCTAAATACAAATACTTATGTAAATAATATTTTTATGTTTAATAGCAAATGATGGCTTCTCTGTTTAAGTCCCCAGTAATCCAACTTACTTTTAAGACAGCTGCAGCGCTAAGACTTCTGTAAACAATTAACAAGCTATGTGATGATAAGTTTGAAATTCCCACAAGCACCTATTTCTGTATTATTCGGCAAAAATAAAAAATAATATATTGCAAAATGGACAACACATACCTGTATACCAAGGTTATTGTAGTTAACTAAAACTAAACAAAAAGAATAGAAAAAGGAAGAAAAAAAGAAAACAGCTTAGTCAACTAAATAAAAATAAAAACTAGACTTTTGGGGGGGGAAAAAGGTAAACTAACCAAAATATTTGGTGAATTGGGAGAATTAAAGTAGAAATATGGAGTAAATATCCTTAGTTTTAGTATTTGTTTGCTAAAATAAATAAATAAAAATCACAGGTTGGTTGTAGAGACACTGATGGGCATGTTTAATGAGACTGTGAGTCAACTGGTTTCTATTGTAACACATGTGCTGATTTTCCTAAATCTTGCCTCTGACATATGTCCTCAATACATCATCATGCCTCTGCTATATACAGATATATTTGTGATTTCGAGCCCGAACTGATCGGTCTTGACAGGTTATGTATTCGTCAAGCTTTAAAGGTTTCCTTCAGTTTAAAAAAAAAAAAATCTGTTAGCAGACTTTAACTGCAGAATGTAGTCTAAAACCTTTAGTGAAAGATACTTTCAATAATATGCTTTCAATGCATTAATAATTTCAAAGCCACAAAAGTGTGTGAAAACATATCCGCGTCCAAATAACACAAAAGAAGAAACGAAAGAGGAAGCCAGCAAAAGTGAAAATACAAGAGCTGATTACGCATTCACTGAGTTAAAGGTTGCCATATGTTATCAAAAAATAGTTTGAGCACTTAGTTTGACAGCTCAAAATTAACTTTCACTAGTGTTAATGAAGACTAAACTTGACTCTTCTTGCTCTTAGTGGACAACTTTTCTAGCATTATATTCACAAACTTAGCCCAATCCAGAACTTGTTTGGACAAGTTCAACCTACTCCCACTGCTCTAACTAAATGAAACAAAGAAAGCAAGGTAGCCACCAGCTGATACTCACGAATATCGTCTAGCCTTCAGCGAGGAAGGTGGTTGTTTAGCTGTAATCAGCTTCGTTGTCAAGTCACGATTTAAAGAACCCAGTCACTAAAAAGAGGATTGAATTCTTCGTGTTAACGCGTTACTACACACCCAATTTTGAAAGAAGAGCTTCCTGATTCACAACAAAAACAACTGCCCCGGCGTGAAGCAGCCAATTGCTTGGTAAGCTCTAGCTCACGTGACCGGTGAGCTCACGCTTTGGGCAAATGTGTAGCTGGGCAAACTGATGCGGCGTTTAAATACTTCTCGTGTGTTGTAAACTTTTGCGTTCGCTTAGTTGAAACAGTGAGGCTTTACAGATATTTTCCAACGGTAAAGTCATAAAAATATGTATTTCAACGGCGGTGTCATCGTGGTAAATTTGCGCAACATAGAGTTATTATGCGCTACTATAAGTAGAGAAAATACATTATTTATTGTACGGTCTCTGTCTTGTAATTCGTTTAATCAAAATCGATTTAATGTGTAGTATTATCCACTAAATTCATGATACAGTTCAAAAACTTTGGACATGATCAAAATTGGATTTATGAATTAAAAATCCTTTGACAACTCGATTTTGGTCAACGTCCAGGCTGCACTTGAAGGCAACATTGCTGCCTGGTGACAGCAAGTGATGAGAGCATTTGTTTACTCCAGTACACATTGATGCCCTGATAATACAATTATAAGCAGTTGTGAATTGTTTACTTGTATAATGCCGTGGACATATAGGCTTGTTGTTAGACCTGCGTGCAATGAGACTCAAAATGAAGTATATGCAAGCTAAAATTATCGCCTATATAAATGATTGTCTGTATTTAATTAATTAAGGATGCAGGTTGGTAATCATAATTTTCATCCTTACTTCAATAGATTTTTTTTCTTAACAGTTAATAATTGTAGTGTTAATCTCATGTATTTCCCAGATAGCCAAATCATACCTCTGCATTAGTA
>VURO01005823.1:4016-17814 GCA_015108175.1 Pelvicachromis taeniatus
TTTTTTTTTCCTTTTCAACTTTTCCTCAGTTTTTTTTTTTTTTGTAATAAGCTTTTGTAGTTTCCTTTCCTGTCCCTTTGACACAGTAATCTCCTGAATGGCTGCCTCTCACAAACAGCAGGTTTTTGTAGGTTTTCTGTGCTCAGTGCCTGAGATGACCATAACAGTGATATTCTCTCTGTAATACATCGCATAGGAACAGAAATAGCTGCCTGAAACTGAAACAGAGTGTGAGGAGCAGGACACATTCTGAGCTTTTGGCTCACTGGGATTATTTGGACTTTATTTGAAACTCTGGCCATGTTTTATATGAACATCCACCAGTGTTGCAGGATATAACAGAAAAAAATGAAACATATAATATGTCCACTAAACTGTGATGTCATTCTGCAAACACACACGCAGATGCAGAACACTTTGCTTTTATAGAGATGAGTCCAGTTTATATTAGCGATAAGCTCTTTGCAGATAAGAGAGATGAACCACCTCTTCATGCGTTTTGCTAAAAACAAAGTAAGTTGACTTACTTTGTTTTGCTGTCCTCTAGTAGGCAATGATCACAAAATTATTCTGTATTTTGTTTCATTTGGATATTTTGCAGACTGGTTGATCGGACTGGGCAATATATCTTCTGTATGTTTTACTGATGCTTGCAGGCAGCAGCATTTATAAGTGTAAATAAATAAAAAGGCCCATCTGTTCCAATGAGCTACTTTCAATGATGACACAATTTGTCATTTGAAATGATAATCTATTGACACAAGCTGCCACCAGCAGTATTATAGTGCAATAGTAATGACACAGCAGAAGTCAACTATAAGGACAAAAGCAGTGCAGGCATTTTTTTATTTTTTTTTGCGCACATTTCAAGTATAAAAATATTTGCTTAACACTTCAGTTGAAGTAAAATAAACTTGTCTCTCATTTCAGGAGCTTTACAGTAATGTCACATAATAACTGTTACATCCCTGGCTAGCCTAGGAGATAGAAGGACCCAACATAAAGTTATAATAGTGAAGGAGGAGTCAAGATGTTAAAAAGCTTCATTTCCTGGGAGTCTTAAAGTTTTGGGGGTCAGACTGACAGTTAGCCTCAGGGAGAGCCAAGGCCAACATAACAAACAAAACGTCTCTAATAAGAATTAACCTACAACAAAATACAACCTACAACAATAACCTACCCAAACGCACATAAACAGGAGAAAACGGGATGAAAACAAAAGGCAGCTCTCCCCTACAGGCAGTCTGAACACCGAACCACAAGGTGCACATCCACTTCAAAAAGGCATATGCCTGCACAAGTATGGCAGTCAAAAATGGCCAGAGGGCCCAGAAACCCAGCTGCCCAGGCATTATATAGTGCTCTGCTGATTGGCAATTAGGTGGTTTCATGGAGAAGTACCCAATCAGGACAGAGGAGGTGGAGCCTAGAAAGAACATAAGGCATTATTTTACAGAATAAAACCCAACATCCTCCTGAAGGATGTAACAATGACACTAAAAAATATTGTCATTGGGTGGAAATCAGTCATTTTCATCCACAGGTTACTTTTCCTGCTATAAGAAGTGCAATTAGTGAGAATTGCTATGAATGCTTGTTAGAGTCATTTCTTTACATCACCAGATGACAACATCTCCTCCTTTATAGCCTGGTAAACGTGATGGGGTGATTTTGCCTTAAATGGTGGAACATGCTTGTTGTTTCCATATTTTGAAAGATGCTATTCTTTATCAGACGTTTTTAAAAAATAAAACAAACATTTTGAGCCTGAGCCGATATACAGCATAGCTAAGGAATAGTTCAGGGTCATGTAAGCTTCATCACAAAGGAAAATTTGAAGTTCAGCCTTAAATTAATATTTTAGGCTTAGTTTCCTCAGGAGACTGAAGTATCTCCAAACTGCTGTCACTGCCTCCCACCATGCTTTTATGCATCAAATCCACGTTGTTTGTGCCTGCACCTAGTGACCTGTTATGAATGTACGGGAGCTATGCGTACCTGAACTCTGATAACCGTGGACACCGGTTTCATCCATAGTGGAGAGAGAAACTGCTGGCCCAAGGGCTGTGGTCACAGCAGCGGAGGAAGAAGAGTGGAGCCAGACAAAGAGGCAGGACTGCAGACACAAATAACCTGCCAGAGAAAAAAGAAAAGTGGAAAGATAACAAGTGTAAAATATCTTTAGCTTGGCAGTAATAGTGTCATTTTTCTTTTTGAAAGCACAAACAAAATGCTACATTGAGTTAGACTCTATAACCTCAGGTCTTTAGGGGATTGTGATTCTTATCGCAGCAGAAAAAGATTACGTGTGTGTGCGTGCTTGCGCTGTTGCCACTCTGTATATTTATTCTTTGTGGTTTTTCAGTCCTTCCTTTCAAAGTATTTATTCTGTGGGTCAAAGTGAATGACAGCACGGTCAAAAGTACAGCCAACCACATCACGTGAATCATACAGTGAGTTTTCCCTCCTCATTCTAAACCTCTGAAAAAGTCTTGACTGTGTGCATCTGTGTGTGCTATAGAGAGGTGCTGAAGGCAACAACACACCACTGTTGACATATTCACACTAAGCTATGCTAAGCTGCACATGAACGGACACTAATTAGCAAATCTCAGCCAAAACAACTGCTAATGTAGTGGTGTGTGTGTGTGTGTGTGTGTGTGTGTGTGTGTGTGTGTGTGTGTGTGTGTGTGTGTGTGTGTGTGTGTGTGTGTGTGTGTGTGTGTGTGTGTGTGTGTGTGTGGCCTTAGTATTGCATATGAAAAGTTAGCACTTTGTGTCTTCCGTGCGTAGGTCATAATTTGATGTATAATTTGAAACACAAAGTTTAATGTCACTGCAGATCCACAGTGATTGTATTATGTAAGTATGCTGTAAGTTGTAGACTGTTAGCAGCTAAAAGTGACTAGTTGTGCTTTTCAGTTTGTCTTGATGGTGGCAGTGTTGTGTGAGTCTTACAGTGGCTAAAATGAAGCACGATGATGAAGACATCTTTCAGCTTCACTTACTGCCTGACACAGTAACAGGATGGCACTTGTGACTATTGTGTGAAGGTGTCACTGATGAGTTAATGACATTAGAAATGATTAGTATTAGGAAACACTGTGTGCATAAGAAGAAAGTACAATTTTAAACTGACCAAAATGTATTGTGTTTGTGTTATGTGTGAAGTGCATGAAAAGATTAGTAATGAATTACTTGACTAGAAAGAGTAAGAGTGTTTTCACTTAGTGGCACACTCCCTGCAAATGATTTTCTCAGTTTTGTTTTTTATAGTCTGAAGTCTACTGTCGGTATCACACTGAGCACTTTTCACAAACTTAATTTCTCAAAGCAGCAGGCACATTTTTCTGTTAAAGTCAGCCACTGTACAGCACACTACCCGCTCAGCACAGCAGACAGTGGCTCTCAGACATGAGCATACTGAACAATTAGGAAGGAAAAAGAGTCACATGCTCTCTTTAATAGTGGAAGAACACCAACTAAATTACGAATCAATGTTGAACTTGAATCAAGTTCATTCACATTCTACTTAGAGATTGCACGATACCACTTTTTTATGTCCTATACCGATATCATAAATTTGGATATCTGCCGATACCGATATGAATCCGATGTACAGCACACTACACTAAGTTCATACTCAAGTTTTAAAAAACAAAACACTAAAGCTATTTTATTATACCTGTATGCAAAAAATACACTGCACCCAAAATATTTTGCAGTTGAGCAATACTGACCTTTGTATTTAATCTTTTAGCAGAACTTTAAGTATTTAAAGAAATAGTCAAAAAGTAATTCAAAATGCAATTTTATGCAGATTTCAAAAACTCTGATTTCAAAATAATGTTTATATTCAACAACTTGTATAATGGAGCCTTTTATACTTAAAGCTGAACATAAATAGACATCCAGAGTGACTAACGACAAAATGCATTATAGCTTTAAGGAGAATATCTGCATTATTGATTTGGAGTAACTATTTCAATGTTTTTACAATGAAGGTTAAGGTGAGTTTCCAGTCATCCTGCTAGAATGTGTCTGAGGCAGGCGAGCTGCAGATATGCTGTGAAATCCAATCCATTAGCGTGAAATATAAAAAGGCATTAAGAGGTCAGTAATGATCTCATTTATTTAAAGTAATTCAGCAGAGTCTCACACTAATGATTCAGTGACATTCAATTTCTCCATGTAGCACACTTGATCAACTCTGGACTGAATGTGTGGCTACTATAAAATACCGTAGTCTCTTAAACAGCAAAAAAATTGTCTTTGAGCTCTAGATGAATGTATCTATATAAGAATGACACATTTACTCCAAGTCTCACACTGGTACTGCTGGGGAGTTTGTACAGGCTCTGTCAGCACAGGCAGCCTGATTCAGGCCAGGTGAAGAATAATGCCATCCTTTCACAGGTGAAGGAATCTGGCCATGTTGTTAAGAAGCTTTGAGATGAGGAAGAGATCTCAAGGGTCTGAAACATTCCTTCACCTGAATGCAGAAAAAACGAAGGTGATGCAAAGGGAGGGAGAGAGTGAGAGAGCAGGCAGGGGCAGAGCAGTTATCTGGGTCAACCTGGCAGCCGTTCACATATGGTTTTACTTACAGGTGAGGAGGAAAGTGTGGCATTCAGATGGAGCTGTGTGGTTCATCCAGCAGTTGCAGGACGTTTCGCTGTTGGGAAAAGTGCTGTAAGCGTCCTCTGCTACTTAATATTTCCACTGGTAGGCCACCCTGTCTGCAGAGGAGCTCGCAGCCTGTTTTCAGTTTTATTTGGAGTTTCATCTCAAATCTGTCAAATAAAACAAATTCTGCTATAGAGACTTCTTGCAACACAACCCCTTGAAAAAGCTGACAATAAATCATCGGAAGGGCCAATTCCAGTTCTATTATTTGAATGTCAGCTTCGTGGAGTTATAGTTTTGCTGTTTAAAAGCAAATGGAAGGAGTGCAGTCTACAGTAAATAAAGGGCTCGCGGCTCTGCGACAAAATCACTTTGACAGAGCCTTCAGCGAGAACACCACAAGCCGTACTGGAGCAGTGAGAGCACATTGTGAGAAATGTGGCTTTTCCATCCTTGCTGGGCACAGGCAGTGGGCATGCCACAGCTGTATTGGTCTCAGCTGGATAAGTCCAATGCGATTGTAAGCTACCGTAAAAATGCACGAGCTTTATATTTTTATATTCTACTCTTCCCAGATTCATGTTTATGCAGCATGGACGTGACGCTTCAGTGCTGATGACTCTGTGCTACAAAATTCCAGATTATTCTTCTCACGTAAAGTGATGACTCACTGAGGTCACTATTCTGAGCTCATGAAACCAGCCAGTGCCATGTGCCAACATCAACCTTGTTTTCCAGCTTTCTCTTGCAGAGTTTGTTTTCCACATGCCAGGAGGAAGAGCTTTTGGGTAACCCCGCAGGAATCTGAGCACTCCAGTCTGTTTATTGCAGACGCTACCTTTGAGTTTCACATTCCCTCTCCCTCCCTCTCCCTAATCATTGGTCTCTCAGTCTCCCTCTAACTTGTGTATCATTTTATCTGGTTTTTTTTTTAACTACAGGCATGGCGAGTGTGGTCCAAACTCTGGTGTGGTCAAAAATGGATCCTACTCCTTACCCCTCTTTTCCTTCTCTTCCTCATGATCTTTGTGATGACAGTCACTCTGCCGCTCCCTTCACCTCCCGCTGACATCGCCTGGAGGTCGTCCCGGGCCCTGAGTTCTACAGGGGAGTTCAGATCCAGGAACAGGATTGCGGAGCCCCTTCCAGCTGCTGGCTTCCAGCAGTCACCCACTCACATGTACGGCGGGAGCTTGAGAAGCAGCAGCAGAGGAGAGACATCTAAACATTCAGTGCCACTTAAACCTTTCGGGGATGCTGCTGGCGATGACAAAAACAGCACCAAAGAGAGACGTCACGCTGACACACAAAGAAATAAACACAAAAGCAAAAGCATTGCCTCTAAGAGAAAAGAGCTGGCAGGCGCCAGCCAGCCAGCCAGTCATCATCGTCCCCATCCAGAGTTTATAGACAACAACACTGTGCCAAAGCACAGAATTAAACCAAGCAACCACAGTGCTGTGGCAAAGCAAGCTACACAAACATACATTTATCTTCAAAAGAGGGAGTCCAAAGCAGCACATATCCGTGCTTCAGCAGATACCATAGAAAGTGAGACAGGAGCTGCCGATAGACAGGCAGCCACATGGAGGTTTCGACACACAAACAGGAATGCAGACAAACAGATACATGGCAGCCATACAAGTGCAAAGATAACAAAACAACACCTGGGTTTGAAAAAACACAAACCACCAGCACAACACAATGTAAAATCAGACAATGTGGGGAAGAAACAGCAGGCTGTTAAACCCCCCCCTGGATATTTCATAAAACGCCGTAATCTCTCTGAGGATCCCTCGGATGTGAAAAAGATCCCGGGGTCATTGGACCACCGAAAGGCTTTGTCCAAGCCAGAGGTCGCTGTGATGAAAGACGACATTGACTGGTGTCAAAGCTTTACAGAGCAGGACTTCACAGACAGCGACCGCCGGAGGATCAGGGCTGACCTGCACCACCTTCCCTGGCTCAGCAGGGATGACATCCAGAAGATGGTGTTCCTCGCTATGGGCGAGGTGGTTAGCAAGACCAGGATGCCGGGACACGGACAGGTGCTCCAAGTGGCGCTGGATGCTCCAGCACACCAGGAGGTATGCTTTAAAGCTGACTGTAATTTTAAGTTGAAAACACTTCTCAGTGCAGTAGACTCTGCCGCTACTATTCCAACTGCAGATGAGTGTTTAAAAGCCGTTTTCAATATTTTAAATCACATCATGCTGACGCCTCACAGACTGACACAGGTGGGGTGAAAGCAGGTGAAAAAGTGCTGCTCTGATATCGCCATAACAACCCAAAGATGTAATTTGGCACTGTAAGCTGAATACTGCTTGATATTTTCAGTCCATATCGTGTTGGCCTTGAATAGTGCGCCTTGTCACACTTCCTGAGACACATAGACAGGGTCAGTGGTGACTGCATGCCTGGGTGAGAGGATGAGATGTTGAATTCTGCTAAAACCAACAGTGAATGTATCTCAACACTGTTAGTGTAATCGAAGCCTGATACTGTGTGAGGCATTCTGTACCAGAGAGCATCTATTGTTCTCTAGAACTATTTAAAACAGCACTCCTCCTGTTGCACTTCATACCCTGCGCGCGCGCGCGCACACACACACACACACACACACACACACACACACACACAAACACACACACACACACACACACACACACACACACACACACACACACACACACACACACACACACAGGTATATTTGACTCACTCTCACAGTCACAGTCTTCTCACTGGAAAATCTCATTAATGCACCAAATGTGGATGAATTGGTAAGACTTTAAAATCCTATTACTGCACAAAGTGTTTGTAATACAGTTAGGCACTATGAAGCATTAGTAATTAGTCAGTAAATACTTCACTCGTTATTTGTAAAGCATTACTTCTCCTTTGTATGCACTTTATAAACATATATAATGGGAATAATGCTAGCAGTGTTATACTTTACAATGAGGGATTAACTGTAAATAAAGTATTACAGTAAGTACTAACAAGTTATTTAGGAGTTGTTAATGGTTCGTGCTGTCATTTAGAAAGTCCATGTGAGTGATACAAAAAGTATTTTTCTCATGATGATGAAAAAGACATGAATTTATGGTTTGTGTGTGAAAGAGGTTTTATTAATACTTACCGTATATCTTCTAATAATGGCCTGTCTCTTATTGACGCCCGTTTCTAATAAACGAAACATGTTGAAAACATGTCACGACATGTCATTGGTCCGCCCGCGTTTCATCACTCGGCCAGCTGTTTCCAATCAGCTGTCATCTACGACCAGCGGCATTTAAGCTGAATGCAGCGACCATCGAAGTGGGATTATTACACTGAACTGAAACCATCGGCTAGCGAACCTGCTAACTGTGATTTTCTGGTCTTTTACTTCCTCACCTGGAGAGTCCGGCGAAGAGAAGTTTCAGGGAGCACCACTCGTGCTCCCTGAAATTGGGAACTGCATTATTTGTGAACTGTTGGAATACGTTTTGGAGCACTGTAAGTAAACGCACTGTCTTTTCACCTCAGTCTAAAAACCGTGCCTGGGTCCTCTTTCCCTCTCACTTCCACGATAATTCTGAGAAGAGAATAAGAGCCAACAACCGCCGGTCTCTTTTAATCACCGGGCCGGCCAGATAATTTTTTGAATAAACGCCCGGGCTACTAATGGAAGATATACGGTATTTCGTATTTGTATTCAGTCGATTACCAGTTGTTAGTTTAATATTTTGTGTGACTGCCTCTGCCAAAGTGGAAATTATGAATGCAACCGAAAGGTCAGCAGGACGCTGCCTTCAGAAACAGAAGCATAACGTGATAGAGACCCTATGCAAACACAATACTGAAATATGTGTCAGACCACACTCAGAGTCTGTAGAGAGGAGACACACTGAGCAATAAAACGTGATAACATTGTCACAAAACAATAGAGAATATTTCACAGAGCTTCACAAACAAGTGTAAACACCATAAATTGTCCGCCCTATTAAATAGTTATATTCAAGTCTATTGTGTGAATAAAGAGCATTACTCTGAAATAGAAGCTGTTTTTGGTGAACTACTGCCCATCTTTACGCTGCCTGTCTCAGGGTTGCTTGTTTTACACCCAGTCGTGTTATTGACTTGTCAGTTTTGTCAGTTTAATTCCAGAATGTGTTGGAATAACACATTGTTGTTTCAGTCTTTTCATAGGATTTGTGGCCAAAACCAGAAATCTAGAGTAACAGCAGTTTTATCCATTAAGCTGGATAAGAGCTGATGGCTGTGCTCACAAGTCAAGCAGGTGTTTTGAGTCTGTTAATGGATTCCTTCTGTTTGTAGCAGAGGGAAGAAAAATATATTGCATTTGAAAGAATTCAACAATAATATTATGTATACTGTAGCTCCACCTTTATCCCAGTTATAGGTCAAAGATGTTAAAAGGTGCCATCCTTTAATTACTGGATAAAAAGTCATATAATTTGCTTGTTAAATAAACATTCACTTTATCTTAAATAAAGTCCTTACGATTAAATATACATGGCTATAGGATCATAATGGGTAAGTAAAGTAAAGTGAACGACATTATTTAACTGTGTTCATCCATCACAGAAGCCATCAGTGATGAGAGACTCACATCAGCATGGAGAAGGACGTGGACGTTCACCTACCCACAGTGAGCGCTGCCAGCAGGGCCGCTGCTCCCTAGTCAAGCGCACTGATGACTGGATTGAAGTGTTCGCCTTCCACCTGGACAGAGTGCTGGGACTCAACAGAAGCCTCCCCGCAGTTCTGAGGACCTTCCGTAGCCACGTGCTGCCCAACAGGTACATTGATGGCACCCCCAGACCTGCAGTGTGGTGGGACCCAGATATTCAGCACCTTTCTGATGAAGACAACGACCAGAACTCAGTACCACTCAGCTGGGTTCACTACCAGAATCTGCTAAAAGCCCGCTGTGGGAGTGAAACAGACCTGAGGTCAGCCCCCTGCGTGGGAGTGCAGCACTCAGAGTGGGGAAGATTAGCTCTTTTTGACTTCCTGTTGCAGGTAAGAGAAGTGAGTGATTTTGTCTGCTACTAATAATAATAATGACAATGGCTGAAAGACATATTTTCTAAAAGTATCAAACTACCCAGAAAAAATAGCTAGCTAAAAACCTTTTTTTTTCCAGATCATGTTACCCTCACCTTGTTGGCTGTAGTGTTACAACCTCCCCAAGCCAGTTAACATTGATACCATACAAATTTCATCACATGCTAGCTAGCTAAATTGCTAACTAGACAATAAGTTCATCACAGACACTCAGACCTTGACTTTTCTGTTTATCAGTATTGGTGAAAGGAAAAAAAAACTTTTTTTGCAAGCATCTAGCATGAAATGTTTTATTGCTCAGGGTCAGTCAAGTGCAGGCAGGGTTTCCTCCCCTTTTTAAAGCTCTCCCAGTCATGTTTCTGACATCGATTTCTGCTTTGCTGGATAAAAGCAATAAAAAAAGACCTGTGTTATCACTCTGACATTTGCTTCACAAGTTACACAAAGCACATAGTTGTATAAGCATCAGCTTTCATTGGCTCGCTGAATGGCAAGAGAAGACAGAGTGAGAATGATGAGTGTTGTGCTCTCATTTAGGAGGTAATTAAGGATGCAGCGTTATGTATAAGAAGCCACCCAGTCACACCTTGTAATTAACGCAAAGCTGCTTGTAGCAATGATCCTACGCAGAAGAAAGTCGCCTAAACATTTTTCCTAAGAGGATTACAAGCCACAGATCACTTGTAAAGTATAAAGCTGAAGTGGTGATGTACTAGAATAACATAGTGTCATGTTCATGGGTGACTTTAATCTGAAACATCTGGTTAATGCTGAGCGACAGTTGGATTTAATGAGCCTTTATGATAAATGTTTAATGTACACAATCTACAAAAGTAGTCTGTGCACACTTTATGCCTGTGGAAAAAAAAGGTTTCCACTGTACAGAAAATTGTACCGTGTGAAGACTGTTATATATTCAACAAGTGTAATTTGTAGCACTTGTTTTGTGTATTAAATATGTTTCATTGCCAACATGAACTCTTACCCCACTTCTACGTGACATATTAGATAAAACAGAGGAGCATAGCAGTAGAAGGCAGTGTGCTGTATGTCTGATTGCATTGAAGTTAATGGCTGTGCGTGCCATTTCTAGTGGTTTTCTTAACCAGACAACTTTTAGGGCGATAAAGGTTTATTCAAATGATCTGGACAAACTGATCTTTGTGACTGAATATGAATATTATGGGCTATTATGAAGCCATATTCTTATGAGTCTGCTGATGTGGTCATTTGTGTTTATTGTGTTTGTGGCTGTTCATAACATCCATCCATCTATTCGCAGCCACTTATCCTTTTCAGGGTCGCGGGGGGCGCTGGAGCCTATCCCAGCTGTCTTGGGGCGAGAGGTTGCCAGTCTGTCGCAGGGCTAACACACATAGACAGACAACCATTCACACTCACAGTCACTCCCGCATTCACACCAATGGGCAATATAGATTTTCCAATTAACCTATCCCCACAAACTGCATGTCTTTGGACTGTGGGAGGAAGCCGGAGTACCTGGGCAAACACGGGGAGAACATGCAAACTCCACACAGAAGAACCCCGGCCTGATGGTGGAATTGAACTCAGGACCTTCTTGCTGTGAGGCAACAGTACTAATCACCGAGCCACCGTGCTGCCTGTTCATAACGTCCCAAGTTTTATGCAGTTTTCCTGGAAATCACATTCAACCTACATAGAGATTTTCTCATCAGTGCAATCACAGCCCAGGAGTCCAGTGCGGTGGGTGTGACCTAAACTGTCATCTTTCACTATAGTTAGTATTACAATCACTAATATGTGAGTGATGTCTAGCCATCTGTGATCATCCCAGATGGCTGGACATCAAAATACAAATATTTTTTCTGATTTTGTCTGTAGTGGTATGAAATAATCCTGTGGCTAGAAATGCTTGGGTTAAAGTCTGTAAATGAAATCTTTAAACCCAGACACGTTGTTACTAGGTCTCACATCTTTTGGCTGCAGTAGCAACTGGTGGAAGCTGGTAAGCTCCTTGGATGAGAAGAGGGAGGCAAAAAGAGGTGATTGTAGTTGGGCTGAGCTGCAGTTTCTGTCAGACTCTGGTTTGCCTAATGTGCCAAGTGAACTGTCAAGTTGCTTTCTGTCAGTCACACTTTGGAGAAGAGTGATATTCACTAATTTAATGCAGTCAAAAAAAAAAAGATTACAGTCATCTTTTTTTGCAGTAATCTACAATTACAGATTATAGTGTGAAATTTTGTTAATGTTAATTAATTTTTAGTGTTATTTTTTTCTATTTGTTAAAATTTTAAAGATCAATGAACAAAAAAGTGCTACAGAGATGCTGCTGGAGCAGTTTATTTGGTTTGTGAGTGAGAGGTTGTGACATCAGTAGTAGAAAATACACTGCAGTACTTTATGTTGTATGGTGGAATACAATAATGAATATATCTATTCTAATCCAGCTTATAAGTACCCCCCCAAACGTCCCAGTGGCCTCCACCATGAAAAAGATGACTGCTTACATTAATGTAATGTCCAGCTTTTTCCATCTGGACTGGGGTCAGAGTCAGGGGTTAGACCTGACCCTGACCTTCATGGTTTTCCTTGCGAAGACTGGATCACATCCTCATTGTCTTTAACAGACAGTGAAACCTTCCCAAGCAGACTTAGAAGTATTACCTATTTCTTACTTACATATTGCCGTCCAGAACATTTTTCACAAGCAGTGCAAACTGGTGCCTACATAACATTTACATTTGGGACAGCTGAGGTGGCCATTCTGTGCTTACTATAGTATGTACAGAGATGTGGTGATGGAATATTATATTGTTATTCTTTGTACCTGTTGCAAATTGTAATTCTGGATGGCAGTTGCAAAACCTTGTCCAAGACATCACTGTCGATTGCAACACCAACCTCATGTTATGCTGGAGGTTGTTTCTTGTTACTAATATACAGTCGTGGCCAAACGTTTTGAGAATTACATAACTATTGGGAATGGGAAAAGTTCCCAAAACTTTTGGCCACCACTGTAGGCTCATCCCTTACATGAACTGATAGGCCATCCTGGAGGAGCTGGTCTAGTAAAGGATACTATCAAAAACCAAAACTACAGTATAGAAAAACAAGTTTAGTTTATTAGAGGACAAGTTAGTGGGTTTATGGCAACCCCTTGTTTTGGGGATTTTTCTTCCAGTGCTCCTGTTGTCACGCTCATCTGCACTGAAGCAGCTTAAATTGATTTTCAGTGGTTTAAGCTTCCTAACTGGACAGAGTGATCTCTCTGAAGTTTAACTTGTTGTTACACTGTTTTGACCAAGTCTTCTGTTCAAGCAGTGCATTTAATATCTGTCCCTCTATTTGTTTTTTTGTTGTTGTTTTTTTCAGTAATCTGTGATCTACTGTGACAGATTATTTAAGTCCATGCATTTCATTTATCTTCTGGAAGGCATCACTGCTACTGAGTTGAGATTGCTATGAAATCCATATAGCTACTCACTGAGTAAATGTTATTTTCAAAGAAATAATCAGTACTTTTTCAGACTTTTTTCTTTGGGAAGTTGGAGAGCAGAGAATTTAGCTTCTATCTAGACAGCCATTTATCACCACTTTTATAAACTAGACTAGCATGATGAATAATGTGTAGCATTCAATTCAATTCAATTTTATTTATATAGCGCCAAATCACAACAACAGTCGCCTCAAGGCGCTTTACATTGTAAGGTAGACCCTACAATAATACATACAGTGAAAAACCCAACAATCATATGACCCCCTATGAGCAAGCACTTTGGCAACAGTGGGAAGGAAAAACTCCCTTTTAACAGGAAGAAACCTCCGGCAGAACCAGGCTCAGGGAGCGGCGGCCATCTGCTGCGACCGGTTGGGGTGAAAGAAGGAAGACAGGATAGAGACATGCTGTGGAAGAGAGCCAGAGATTAATAACAAGTATGGTTGAATGCAGAGAGATCTATTAACACATGGTGAATGAGAAAGGTGACTGAAAAGGAAAAACTCAATGCATTAAGGGGGTCCCCCAGCAGTCTGAACCTATCGCAGCATAAATAAGGGAGGATTCAGGGTCACCTGATCCAGCCCTAACTATATGCTTTTGCAAAAAGGAAAGTTT
>VURO01005824.1:28460-42424 GCA_015108175.1 Pelvicachromis taeniatus
TTTAAACTGTAAGAGAAAGGGCTTTTCCGTGAAGATTATGGAGAAATCCCATAGCCCATATCATAAAAACCTTTTCAACTCTGCCTTTTTAAAATTTTCCCCTCCACCTTTTCCCATCTGTAGCTTTCAGGGTTTGTCTCTCTGTGATGGGCGAGTCGTGACAAGCTTCTTGACACAAACAAGTCTCAGCCCCATCTCGTGAGGCGTGGGACGGGCCCGCAGATGTTCCATGGGCAAGTCGCGTCTTGCTGCCTTTCGCTAGAACACTCTTCTCTTTGAGCATTCCTCCTCCTCCTCCTCCGGCGCAATGTGAGATGCAACCATCAAGCTTAACTCTCTCAAAAAAGACAGAGCCCACTCCAAGAGCACAGGGTTCAGGAAAGAGGCACACAGTATTTACACAAGTATTATCTACAGGCCCTCAATCCATTACTGTAATCCCCCTGGGCTCAACAGCGTCCCAGTGATAGCCCGAACCATGACATTCCTCTCCTTTGACTAAATATGGTGGCAGTTAATACACACAGCAAACACAACCAGTCTTTACCCTGACAACAATGGCTGCCTCTTTTAGCGGCGCAAAGAAGATGAAACATCTCTAAACTTGTGTATTCATTTGACCCGGCGAGTGTTTTTCTCTAACCGAGCACTGGGGGAGGGAAGGCCGTGCAGCCTGCAGGAGTGCTGGCAGAAAAACCGTGTAGGAGCAGTTTCTGGGAAACACTGACGTGTTGCACCTTTTGCTGTGTGCCTCATCCTAGACAGGAAGAGGTTAAGGTGTGGGTTAGGGATTAGGCGTGTCTCCATAAGAACAGTCATCAAACAGTACAGTACACAGTCCACTAAGTCCCCGTGGAAGATCCCACAGGCCTTCAAAAAGGGGGCATTAGCGGATCTATGCACAGAGCAAAGCTGCAGTGACATCTACGGTGGCTCTCTGCCATCAGTCCATCAGTCCAGCAGTTGAGCTTATTGGGCTGAGATTATGGGAGCTTTATGAAAGATCTCCTGAGATCAGGAGAGGGAGCCTCCTTTGAGATGGGAACCAACGCTGTAATCACTGCTCTTTAGAATCAGACTGGAAGCTGCAGCCAGCCAGTGAAAATGACTCTCTCTATGAGCCGATCTGGAAATCAACAAAACGGTGTTCGGCGGGGAAATGCTGCAACGAATCCTCTCTGACAGGATGAACTGCATTTCAGAGTTTAGTGACATTTAACCTGGATGCGAGGTACGAAAACAACAAGCGAGCACGTGGAACCAGCCCAACCTCACAGAAAACATTACAAGCAATCAGTCACGTGCTGGTCATCATTTATTTGTGCATTATTGTTTTCATGGCCAACTAGAGATGAGGGCCCTAAACTGGCAGTAGCTCTAGACTCTAAGTGGTGCCCCGCATCCACTTCCTGGCTCTTATTTGTTAACGTATGGTCATTTCAAAAGAAAACTCCAATTAAAATAGTCATTAGCCAAAAAAAGCAGTGCGTGTGTTTGTTCGTGGACATAAATTGTAACAACAGGAAGAACGTGTCACGCAGTAAGAAAAGGAACCAAGGAGAGTGCCCCGCCTCTGTTACCATAGTGAAATAAATTGTCATTTAAGTCAGACGTGTATTTTAATTTCTCAAATGGGCTCAGTTACCTGTTCCCAGTGCAATAGCTTTATATCAGCTGCACATTTTCAAGAAGCAGCTGCAATCTCAGCACAGCTCCACCGACACTGGTGGCCTGTTTAGGGGGATAATGATGGTGGTGCTTCAGCTCTGAAACAGGAACAGCTTAGAGTTTAGCTAAAGCTGTCACTGAGGGAAGCGAACAAGCTTGTTGCTGATTATGTGGTGCTGCTGATGTAAATGTCCCACCGGCTCCACAGCCTCTGTGCACAGACTGGTTATCCACCGGTGTGCACAAGTTCTTATCCTTGCTAATGTAAAAGTCATCGTAACGGGGCGCTTTGCACAAAAGCTAATTACTTTTTAATGACTCTGATGTTGTAATGCTACCCATCCTTAGTTAGGTGAACAAACTTCATTTGGATTGGTTAACGATCAATCCAAATCCAAAATCGAGCAAGACGATGTTGCGCAACAGCACTTGTTTGTGTTTACGGCTCTAAAATTTTAGCACTCGTGCCCGTCTCTCATCCTTGTGGCGGCTTTGAGGGACTGCATTTTAAAAACAGAATTTATACAAAAAAAATATGACTTTTTTTTCTATTTGTAATGTTTTTATTTTTTTAAACACTAAACTACTACATAAAGTTAAGTCTTTAAACAGTGCAATGATTGTAAGCGGCAATCCCTGACTATTCCATGTTAAGCCAGACCAATCAAACCAGTCTTGCATCATGTGTTATGACTGTGGGACACATCGTTGGTTCCCCGCATGTGTCTACGATGGGACGGCTGCGACTGGGGCGTGCCGCTCACAAACCACAGTGTGAGCCACCTCACGGTTGCACATCAGACAAACACTTTTGTTTTTGGACTGTGAAAATGAGAGGGATGACTGAGGCACTGTGGGAATTGGGTAAATGTCACGATCCCACACTCGGCGTGGCCAAGGAGTAAGACGAGATCGCCCAGCACTCCCTGAGTTTGCCTGGAAGCTACAGCACATTAAATGCAGTGAATCAATGCGCTCAGCAGGTTTTTCTCAATAGGTCAGCATTTTGGACTGTTAATTGGAAATTTTTAATAAATATTTTTCTCTAATAAGTGTTTTCTGCTCCGTTATGTAATAACTGACAAGTCACAAAGTTACGTCATCAAGATTCTCATCATGTGAACAGACGGGGTTTCCTTTGACGCCCTTGCTGTCACTCAACGCTGTGACAACTGTCCCAAAAAATGACGCAGGGACAAAAATCCGCCATCGAATTCGTCCGCTAGAGTGCATTGGCGCACCAAACTTGCGCCTCTGTTCCCGCGTCGCCACACAGCAGACACGTCAACAACCGAGCAGGTGGGGCACTGATGCAACAGCTGTCCCTCAGCCCTGTGATGCGTAATGACAGAGCGAGAGGAGCCGGTTGAATCGGTTTACTGAGTCGACGATGGTGACATCTAGCTGCACGGGACAGGAGCAACGATTCAACCTGTTTACCTCTGTCATCAACAAAGCATCAGTAAACTTGACCTGACTTCTGAGGAAAAGGGAAATCACACCTGAGTGAGGTCACTGTGAGATTAATAAATGTTTACTCCTCTTTATTTTCACTTTAACCCGCCACACATGCAGGGATCTGTTTTTCCCGTACAAAGTTTATTTTTGGTGAAAGACGTTTTAACACTAAATGACTAAAACTGCTGCACTGTTAGCAGTTTTGTCAGCTGAAGTTATCAATTTCCAGACATTTGTGTTTCTAAAATGGTACAAATATGAGAAAAGCACTTTTTCTGTCAAGTAAGACAACTCAAGTATTACTTACTCAAGTTAACAAATTTCCTATCACATGAATGAGTGCATCCATGGTTTTGACAGTGTATGTAGTGAGAACCTACTCTTCCCCCAGTCAGTGAGAAGCTAACTGAAAAACCCCGAGGTTTAGTCCAGATGTAAAAATATTCCAGGTGACATTCTTCCCAGCCAGAAGTCAGATAAGAAGTTCATAGGTGAAAGTGTCTCTTTAACCTCCACCCTGATAAATCACATGATGGGTTATACTGACAGGTAGCACATTTAAGAGGCTTTGTGGGCTTACATTTATTACGCAATTAATGACAAAATGACAAAAGCTTTCATTCCTTTGTAGCTATAAAACAAAAGTCATATTTTCATCTTGAGTGCTGACAGTTAAAAATGTTTTGGCTTAATGTCGAAGAAAAAACATAATATATGGAACATAATATAAAGAGAACATGATTGCAGCATCTATCCAGCCAGACAGGACCAATGGGAGATGGTGTAAAAGCATCTTTCTTCTTCTTCTCCCTATATTCAGTCTTTACACTTAAATAAACTAAATTCCATTTTCCTTTAAATCTTATTTCAATAAAACAAGTCCATGTGTTACTTAGTGTGCCCTCTTACCCTCCAGTACTCACCTGCTGATAAGAAATTAGGCGCAAAGATATTCTAGTTAATGCAAACTAAACCGTAAACAAATTGATCTGATCAAATTTTATTAGTTTGAGTCTTTTCTCACTCTGGTCAAATTTGTGGGATATAAGTAAACCTATTTAGGCAATAAAGACTAAACTGAAATGAGCAAACCTACTCAAGTCAGAGGCCCATCAGTGGGGCCTCTGACTTAATGTGAGAGTGCGTGCAGAAAAGGAAAAAAAAAACCCGGCTGGCTGGGAAGCAGAACCCCACTAACTATACAGGACTCCACAAACATTGAACAAACACGGGTCTTACCGTCCAGGTGGCAGACTTTGCTGTGCTGGACTGCTGGAAGGACACGTCAAAGGTGTGTGGGCCTGCGTAATCTGTGTTGGACGGGATGGCCGGTGAGGGGGAAAGGGCATCGAAGGTGGAGCTGGGCTGGGCATAGGGCGATGGGGCGGTCACGTTGTTCTGCGCGTGGTCGTTGTTGTAGGGGCTGGTGGAGGTCGAGCCACCATTCTGGATGTTCTGATCCATGCCATTCAGGAGCCCCAGGTTTGTGTACTGTGACTGAAAATGGAGAGGAAAGACAGGGCGAGGGGGAAGAGCGACAAAGCAATGTGTTCAGTCACAGATGCTTTTTTGTGCTAATTTTGTCATAATGAAATAAAAACAGTTAGCCTCATCAAAACATCGGTGATTAAGGTAGAAGATTAAGAGAACATATGAAATAAAGACAAAGCCATTTCTTTTCCCACATATATTCAGACAGGACGAGTGGAAAGAGGATGGAGAGTACTCCTGGGTGGTAGCCAGCCCCTTCTTGCTTGCTCTGCTTGCAATTCACCCCATTCCTTTCCATTTATAAACAGAACATTCCTGGAAGAGGTGCCATCGCTCGTGCTCTTTAGACGGCCATCAATCTTTCCAGGGCCTCTCGTTTATTTCGAGCACGGCTGGCCACAGCTGTCCGACTCACACCCACTACCCTGCCAGGTGTTAGCGTTGCTCCAGATGATCAACAAAACACTGGGTTGGTAGGTTAGATAACTATTAGTCAAGGGAGTGACTTGTGAATCAACGATGTCGCTTTATTACATGCAGATCCACAGGCACACCTGAGAGAGGTCACTGGAGTCAACCTCAGCATACCTGTGCAGCAGTGCCACAGGGGAGCGGCTGTTTGGCAGAGGAGGGAGGGGGGCTTAAACCCCTCAGAAACAATGACACCGGAGCTTATAAGGAGGCTGTGTGAAACAATTATGCCGGGCATGCAGGTGTTAAGAGACAAGTGTTTTGTGAATGGAGCACGCACGCACGCACACAGAAAGAAAGTCCTTTCTGGGGGAGACACACACTCTCACACAAATGACTGATTATATGCATGTATTAAAAAGGTCTAAGAGTGGCTCTGTGGATCTAATCTCAGGGGGGAAAAAAATGGATGGTGAGGAGAAAAAAAAAAGTTAATTTACTTTTTTTTTCCCCCACCTACGCATACTTTAAAAATGAAAATAATCCCCGCTTCCCATGGGAATCAGCTAGGTGGATTTATTTCCTGTTTGTACACCGTTTTCCCGTAAATGAAGCACGAGCGATGGTGATATCAGAGTGATTCTTTTGAACTATGGTGCAATTCCACTGAGGCACTCAGCCATTGAGAGATGACACAGCCTCCCCCCAGTACCTGATGCTGGCAGCTGCTATGGTGGATCTGACAGGCACCAATTATCAATGCCAAATGATTATTCTAAAGAAAAGGCTGATGGTGGCCTCAGACCAAACATAGATAAAAGCAGAAGCATAAAGCAGACAGGCTGACATAGACTACTTAACATTAAATACAGGGCCTGAGATAATGCTTCTCGTGGTGTAAATGAAAATCAGGATCAAAGATGAGGATTTGAGGATAAAGCTGTAATTGACCAGATAGCGAGGTTTCACCTGAACTCATCACGTTTGAATGTTTAATTGGCTGGAAGCGGGATATCAGCTTTTAGAAAGGGCTGCGTGAGAGACTTTCAGGCCTTCTCTTCATTTCCTTTAATCAGATCTTATTCCACTATAATACAGCCAGCATTTAATAACCACTTTAGCAGCTCTTAAAAATTCCTTCTGTTTATAGCTGACGCTGTGTTCAGGCCTCTGGGATGCCATGGCAGAAGCACAGTAAGTCAGCAGCAGCCTTTAATAAAGTTTTACAAAACGCTGCGCTTTCTGTTCGAGGCCTGCGAGCTCATTTCTTTGTCTGAGAGAAAATGCTGGGCTAACACTTCAGACCAGCGGCAAAAGGACACTGTTGACCTTCACTGCGATTGCCCGAATTGCCCACAACACATAGCAGGGATATTTTAAATACACGTGGCAGGGCTCATTTAGAAGTTGCTGCTGCAGCATATATGGTTTGGCACGCGTATGCATTCAAATCAATGCATTCCTTGCTGGGTATGTGACTAAATGAATACACTGAATAAATATGAAATGCTAATTGTGAAAATGCTCTCTGCACTGCCGCCAAAACTCACGTCTAAAGGGTCAGTTCGGTTCTTTTGACCGGTTTCTGATCAGTGTAATAGCGCGAGTGTCATTATCAGCAGCATTGTGAGGCAGCAGAGATTGTTTTCTTTGTAAGCACACAGATCACAGTCTCTGATAAACCCACAGACATAACAGCAGTCCCCTACGAGGAGCAGAAGCGCCGCACTGTTTCGGCACTTATACACTGACCAACTGGAAGCTCCACAATTTTTTCTATCTAGAGCTTCTGAAATCCTCCTGTTGCTGCTGCTTTGTGGAGCTGCAGAGCGCAAACACTGATAACGCCAAATCTTGAGAGACAGCAGGAGCCAGATCAGACCCGGCCTGAGGGGGGAAAGAGCTCATTCCAGGCTCTCTGCTGATCTGCTCCATGTTGGACCAGCGTATGAGACCATCTGGGAGGGACTGTGATGAGTGACCAAGGGGGGAGGGAGACATTAAAGGCTCAACAAGGCTGAGAGGGGGGAGGAGCGGAGGGAGGTGAGGTGAGGTGGGGCTTGGAGGTTGGGGGTCTATCGGCACCTCATACCTGCTGGGGTGGGCAGAGCAGGTGATTGTATCTACATCAACATACCATTAAAGCAATTACGACCCCGAACAAAACAGCAACGCCTGGCCGGCCACCTTCTAATGGCTGCAGCGGCTCCCAGGAGACTGGGGACCGAGGGGGGAACCCGATACCCCGCACGCACACACTCAGACACACACACTGAGCTGGACACCACTTAAAGACCCCCCGCTCAACAACTTAAAAAGACAGCGAACTGACACACCTGCTATCCGCAACCTGCAATCGGAGAATCAATCACCGCTCACCACTCGGCCTTAGGTTTGAAAGTCGGTTGGTGAAAAAAAACAAAAACATAACAGACACAAGTATATGGAAAAGTAAAAATACGATCCAAGGAAAAGAGCTGAGATGGAACTGTTTAACTTAGTGTTCAGGTTGTCAATCATATTTAAAAAAAAGTTAAGATTATATGTTTGCACTGTGTTTGACATCGAGCTGGGCAAACACAGATAAGTCAACAATTATCACTTCTCTTTTAGGGTCAAATATTTTCTTTATATTCTTTATATTTACTTAAAAAAAATGCATCTATTAAAAACTCTTTCCCACCATTTTACTCGGATTCAACTTTTGTTGTCTTTGGTTTTCCTTCAACACAACAGAAAATTTAATGGAAAGAGAAACGTGGCACCACGTTAAATCAAAACCAGGTTGAGTTTTTCTTTTATACCCAAATTTTCCAACTTGTGTCAACAAACAAACTCTGAGAAACAGAAACAGATTAAATCCTTTCCCGCCACAAACACACACACACACACACACACATACACAGCAGCCATTTCACAAGAAGGAAATATCCAGATTTGAGATGTTTACATTCCCCTGCTCTCTGGACTGTCACACGTACACAACTGTGGATAAAAACAATCACACAATGACACAAAGACGGGGTCAAAGCACAGAACAGACAAAATACCCGCATTACATCCTTCTTTGTCAATCGATATTCATTTATTAAATAAATAAATAAATATTTTCTGATTCTTTTAGTTTTTCCAGCAGTTTATGTCTCAGTTACACAAATACATGAATCCAAACATTAAATAGTGACATAAAATCTACTTTTCAAACTCTGAGGCCTTTTTCTCTGATGTGTCCTTCACGCCAAGGAGGTTGGGGGACCAAGCGAATGGGAGCGAAGGCTAATGCCCGGTTTCCCGCGCTGCGCTTACCTCGTTGTAAGAAGTGGTGGTTCCCGTCTCCAGGTACAACATGTTGGCGCTGAGATTGAGCAGAGCTGCTGCTGTTTGCTCCACTGGCTCCAGGATTCCACAAATCTCTTTTCCTCACTCTAAAAGGAGTGATGTGGACTACAGATGCAAAGTGGACAAGCAGAAGCTCCTATAAGAATCTATGGGATGGTCATATATACCTTGGAAGAGAGGGGGTGGGCCTAAGGAGGTTTACCTGTCCACACCCAGAAGAAGAGGCCTTGCTCTGCAGAGAAAACGAATGACTTTGTCGGCTTGGCAGCTGTGTTTAACATCAACTGCAACAACAAAAAAAGCATTTCAGAGGTTTTATTAATTATTAGATGTAACGACGTGACAGCGCTGAATGTGGTGATGTAGGAAAAGCGACAGAAAATGCAGAAAAAAAGTGTGTTTTTGTCTTGAATTTTCCAAAAACAACGCTGTTCTCAGATGATTTAAAACTAAAACATTTTAAATTTGTTTTTGAACAAAAATGGTTTTAAAATCATTTTCCAAATTAAAAAAAAAAACAGATGAGTGTGATGATTAATTCCTACAGTGCAGGCTGCTGAGTGGGAGCTGCGGTCCAGGCTTGGGACTGATATACAGTTGCTTGTTAGCATAAGAATGCCTCCCCTCTGAAGCCCCAGAGCACTCTGAATGGAGAGGCCTGCAGGAAAACAAAGGGACTCCCGTAGATTACTTGTATCTATCAGAGATGACTGCTGTAGATCTGTTTTGGAAACATGCATTGTTTCTCAGCCTGTGTAATGACGGTGGCACTGAGCCGCTCGCTCTCCTGTGACTCTAACAGCTCCATCAGAGCCTATTGAGTGAGATTTCATTTCACTTGGGATTCAGACAGAGAAGCTTCCATTGACAACTGTTGGGTGATGCTGGCATAATTTTATTTATGAATCGTTTTGATTAATATGATCTAAAAACATGCACAATGAAGAAATAAAAAAAACAAAAAAATATCACAGAAGATTAGTTTTATAGGCTCAGATAAACACCTTAAAAAAGCATCTGCGTGTTTATATAATTATAAATAAAATGATAGTCATTTTGACTTAAGAAGAGTTCACTGCATATATAATGATATTTAGGTACGGCCAGCTGATCTGCTCCATGACAGAGAGGGAGGAGGAGGATGAGGCCAGTCAGCAGGGCCCACATCACTTCTTTGGTGATGGGGGGATAAAAATCTTGCCCTGTGGTCAGAATGATTTGAAAGTTGTCTGAAATCTAAAGCACAACTGTGACGTGCAGTCAGTGTCTCCAATCATCAACCACACCCCGCTCAAGCCCCGGGGTTTCAGGCCTGCAGGTCAGCCTGTCACAAAAGGCAAATCAACACTTTAAAGAGCTCAAGCCAGCGGCCTCCTAAGACTCCCGGCCTCAAACACGGGCCAAACTGCAGCTTCTGAGGGTGATCATTTGTTTGGCTAAACAAACTTCTAATTATGTTAAAACAACAGTGACCTGCGAAAGAGGTTAGAGTCCTCAGTTTGTGGCTAACGCTGCAGTGAATTACAGAACACAACAAAGGCAGGAGCTGCACAGTTGAATTCATAATGAGGACAATAACAAACTAACGAGTTTATATAGATAAATGAATCTAAATCTTGAGCTTCGGCAGCAGTAAATCTGTGAGCCTTGATTTACTGTAAAAATGTCACAGGGCAAAAATACCAATAAGTGTAAACATTAGATTCATGATAGGAAACATTTTTATGACTGAAAAAGTCACAACGACTTGTAGAAATAAACAGTTGGAGGTTGACTGCATTACTTGAAGGTTAACAGCATCACCTCGGCTGCTACAGCGGTGAGAAACCGAGTTGGAGCAGGCGGCGGCTAAAGATCTGCAGATCCAGAGGCTCAGACAAAAGAGGCTTTGCCAAAGTTTTTCCTTTTAAAGAGGCTGTTCCTAAAGTCCGCTAGATTAGTTTAGTATCAGGTGTCAGGCTGCAGCGGCTGCAAAGGCACAGACACCTGACCTAAAACACAGTAAGCTCCCGTCCTCACTGACAGACGCAGACGGTCAGCAGAGCAGCAGAAAGCATCACTTGGGTGGCAAATCCCAAAATCCTCACAATCAACTGCCACCAAATCCTGAATCATTGAAGCTGCTTTTAGGGAAGCCAATTTATCCACAGACACATTTTATAAGTGAAAGAGAAACTGGGAGTAAAAGGGCCCACAGTGCTGTTTAAATCTAAACTTCACACACTGAGAAGACGGACAGTATTTCAACTTTTCAACTTCACCTGCAATTCAGCCACAAAAACCCACTTTTGGTTTTAGTTTCCGAGTCCCACATGTGGGAGGTTCAAGTGCTGAACACGGCTGACTTGTCATAAGCCTCAAGGCCCATGCGCGGGTCAAGCATTAGCCTCCAGTATTCTCACTCTTTGGTTGGGTTTAATGATTAAATGTGTTTTCCTCGTGATCTATTTTCGTGATCTATTTAAATGTGTTCAGTAAAGCACTTTGCGTCTGTGTTTCAAAAAAGTTTTTTTTTCTATATATTTACACACTTTGTTGAGTCCTGGTTCAAAATGGGCCATTTAGAGTTTATCTTTATTACCTACTTTAATAGAAATCTCTCTGTCCTGCTATTTCTGACAATCTGATAATGAAAAATGTTCATTTGGTTTGCATATATGAAACGGTTAAAATCTTTTTGGGGAATGCCAAAAATGTTTCTACGCAGGAAAAACCCTGGCCCTAGAAAATGAAACGTGGATCACGGCTCTGAAAATCGCTCGCACGGCCCGCTTTTCAATATCCTCCAGTATCACAAACAACGAGCGCAAAGACTCTGTCGCGTATTTCAAGCAGAATCAGTGCTTTTTCACTTATCTGATCACCACAGATGCCGTGCATAAAGAAACTGTGAAACACAGAAGAACCTGTGAAATTCAATTAGGAACTAATTGTTACTGAACAAAAACATCTAAACTAGTTAAAGATTTTAAGCCACTGAGCAGTAAAACCCTGCTCTTTCTCCCCCGGCTCCCACAATACTGCTGAAAAACCTGGTTTCAAACATGATATTTCTTAAAATAATATGCATAACAGGTTTTTCCTGCTGGCGCCCCTGAAGAGCCTCTAACTTTCCCCTGAAAGAAAATCACCTGGACTATAAAAAAATATTCTTCAATCCTTATTCTTCAAAAATAAGAATAAAATACATTTTTATGAGCTACCAGGCAGACTTCAGATAAGTCTGTGTCCTCACCACATCTGGACGAGCCACACTCGAGTGCATAGTCGGCTCTTAAATCTCCTTCTGAGCCAGAAAACCTCTGATCAAATGGTAGAAAACATTATTACTGAAAGATTTATTCACCTGGTCACAACCTGCATGTTTTTTTGTTGAACCCGGCACTGTATAAAACTGTGGCGTAAAAACACAGCTCACCATGACTAACAAAGAAAGTAACAGGGGCCCCACATCCCCACATCTCAACTCTGACTTCTTACCAAATCAACAGTCATTCAAGTGGACCGTGGCAAGCAACCGTTCTTTGGTCTTCACCTTTAAGTGCTGGAGGCAAACTGGTGGAGCATTAAAACAAAATAAAGGAGCGCTTTGTGTCTTTCTACTTCATGCACCAGTTTGCTTCCGATTAAATAAAGTGAGAGGTCCTGATGAATAAAGTTTGAAGCCAAGCTTCTCGCTGCTTAGAAATAGGAGGGGAGGTAAAGTGCTCAGGAGGAAAGGGCTCAAACACTGTGGGATTTAAGTCTTCATTGAAAAGCATTAATTTCTGCTCTGTTAAATGTGGGAAACAAAAGAGAAAACCACTCATCTGCACAAACACTGAACACAGGGGCACTCACGCCGAGACACACAGTAGGTGAGGGGAAAAAAATCCAAACACAAACATGTAATTAGATCTCGAAGGAGCCTCGTGTTGATTGAGCTACTCCTCTGTAAAGTTGTTTAAACTCTAACCTGCGACTGAAAAGCACCTTGGTGCTTCTGCTCGACAACTGCATCTTCCACGCACAGCTGATCACAGCTTTATCTGGCTGTAAGATCAGCTGTTTGGGGTAGGATATAGCGTTTCTCCTGCCACGATCCCCGCTACATTCCTTCATGTTATTCTACCCTCTCCTTCCCCCTTCGTTGCCACCCCACCTCCACAACCTTTACATGGAGAAGACACGTACTGATAGATGAGACCTGGGACCTCTACAACAGAGGCAGGTGCTGCATTAAATTGTTGCCCTGCAGCTACAGTGCAAAAAAAAAAAGAAAAAGAAAAAGAAAAAAAATGTAGAATAAAAAGGAATTTCGCATTAAACGTAAAGCCCACACAATACAAATAAGTCCCCCGGGGCACTAAACAGTGAGCTGCATTCTAATGACTCATGAAAGAGGCACACCTCCACACGGGTGGGAGAGGAAGGGGGGCAGGTTGAGGGTGGGTTTGCCCACCGCAGCTTTTCATCAAAACAGAGGTATGACTCGGTAATAATGGCTGGGGCTTGGTGATTGGCAAGCGGCCACTGGAGCGAGCTTTTAGCCCACACCAATGCTGCCACAGCTGCTGGTGTGCCAATCGCTGCACCACGCCCCTCTCTGGTGCACAAAGTGGAAAGTGGGTGGTGGGGGTGGAGCCGTTAATCATCAGTTCAAGAGAGCACAGGCCCCCTTGGGGGACGCGGAGTGTAACGTTACTCAGCTCCCCAAACAAAATTTTTATTTGCTATTTTTTTCCCGCCCTGGCTGGACAACGGCATTCCTACACTGGGAGGGGAGCGTGCACATCATCGCTGAGCGGCAGAGCGGACAAGGACATGCCCCGTGCTACAGGTCAAACATGGATTAATAAACCTGTGATAGCACAGCATATGGTTCAGTGTTTTAACTCAGTGTTTTCTCTGTGACAAGCACAGAAGACTGAGGTGGAAAAAATGGGTGAAGCTGAGCCAAACTTTCTTTAACTAAAACTCAGCCCGGATTGTTTCTTTTACCTAATGATTGACAAAAAAAATGTGGTGACGTGTGGGATGTGACCTTTTTTGGGCTTCTAAAGTGGGGCATACCAGAAAAAGTTTGAAAACCAGTGATCTACAACCAGAGAAGATGATTTAGGAAAGAGTTTCCTTGTTAAAGCTTCCACACACTATTCTCCATCAACGTAGGCTGGATGTGCAATGAAAGCATTGCTGCTAAGGATGCAATCATCGCACAAGTGTAAAGAAAAACACCAGAACGGGCTGCGTAGCTGCAAAGAAGCATGAGTAATATGGCACACACAGCAAAAAAATCGAGATAATTCCTTATTTTTCTTTGATGAAACTGTAAGACTGCAAGACCAAGAAATGGGAAAAATGGAAAGAGTAGAAACACTCTATATGTTGGCACATATAAACACTGTAAATAAAAATGGCAGCATTTGCTTGTACGCATATGCTGGTATAATCATCAGAGCCAACAGCCAATCGTGTCGACCCTGTTTCCGGCCCTGACATCTCCTGTGACATCTAGCTGCAGCCCTTCGTCTCTTGGTTTTTCTTGTTTTGTTCAGACGACACCCCCCCCCCCCCCCCCTCACACCCCCCCCACCCCCCCCCCCCCCCCAAGTCCC